>CM071930.1:38875925-38937904 GCA_016081115.2 Rehmannia glutinosa
TCATTTGATATGGCTTTTAGAAGTAAAATCTATAGCTTCAATGAATTCTTGGTTCATGTGATGGGATTTCATTTCATTGATCGATTGCATTTTTATGGGAGGTGGCAATCATATCACGCATTTGGCTTATTTGGAACATTCGGAATGATGTGATTTTTAATGACAAGAAATGGACTACGGATGCAGCTCTTGTTCGATTGAGAGGCTTGGTTGAGTCCACCCATCTAGACAAGGGTTGCATGAATAATACTCGGGATGATTTACTTTGTCTGCACCGTCTGAAGGTTAAGGGATGTGTTTTGAAGGCTCCACGCATTATACCCGGTTCCTTGGCATTTACCCTCCCGGGTTGGATAAAAGTCAATACGGATGGCGATCAACAGATCTCCAGGGCATATTATGGCAACGACTATTTATCGCAGACCGTGAGGCTTTTTTGAGGTTATTTTGTCGATGCATTCACGGCATGGGATATGCTTTAGAGGCTGAATTAATTGCGGCAATGCGTGCGATCTCCTATGACTTTCATAAGGGCTGGACAAAAAATCTTTGGGTTGAATTAGATTCAACTTTTGTTGTGGATCCTTTTGATCTCGGGTTGTTCCATTCCTTGGCGTCTTCTTGGTCGCTGGAAATACTCTCTCTACCTAATTTCTCGAGATGAACTTTGTTATTTCACGCTTTATCGGTAAGGAAATCGTGTGCGGACCAACCCAGTAAGTATTCGGGATGTTCCACTTGGTGGAAGCCCTTCCGTAGGATATTATCACTTTGCTCACGGATGACTATGTTGGGCTTGAGCACAATATAGATTTGTTAGATAAATTTTTGTTGTCTGCTTTTTCTATAGTTTTATGGTACTTATCATTCTCATTGGGGTACTCTTTTTCTACTAGGGGTTTTTCCCAATAAATCTGGGTTTTACCTTGGTAGGTTTTTAATGAGGCCCCAAATATTGTGCTACTTGATCGGCTTGTGATCAAGATCCTTTTTTTCTTCTTTATTTATTTTTTGATTTTACTAAAAGAAATATCTTTTGTGAAACCTAAGCCCCAAAAAACACTTTGGATTTATTCGGATTGAAAACCTGACCGAGAGAGAAGCATACTGACCTAGAATGTGAAAAATATATCGGGCATTAGCAGGTACACATAGAATCACAATATCATCCACATACAACCTTGTAGAAGGGAAAATAATACCTCTCGGAACAATAAAAGGCGTTATCAAATGAGTGGAAACCAACCGTGACATAAGTTTTCCCAATCACCTCTTCAAAGAATACAAAACAAGAGGGAGAGAGCGGATCCCTTAATGAACACCCCTAGAACAAGCAAAGTAACCCACCGGTGAACCATTGAGTAGGATCAAAATGCGGGTGGGTGATGGATTACCAAAATCCAAGAGATAAACATATCGGAAAACCCAAAATTACGAAGCACATAAATTAAAAAAATCCCACTCAAAGTATAGAAAGCCTTCCGAATATCAATCTTCAAAATCATGTTCGTATCGTTTGATTTTGCAAGATATTAAAAACTTCTAAGACAAGAGCAATACGATCATGTATGTGTCTTCCGTATAAAACCAAATTACATACGAAATAATTTTACTAATGATTCCACCGAATTGAGATGTCATTATCTTAGTAATAACTTTAAGAATAAAGTTACTCATGACAATGGGCCTGGTTATCAACCTCTTTGGTTTTGGGATGCCCGTGACAATGTCAACAAAACCCCAAAGAGCAAAAAAATGTCGAACAACGGCAGTGATGCCCGTGACAATGAGATCCCACCAATGGTGATAGAAAACTCCATTGAAACCATCTCGACCTAGAGAACCCGTCCAAACCAAGATCAAACATCGTGTCCCTAATCTCAAATCGGACGACAATGAGGTGAGATGAAGATTATCTCAGATTCGACACCACATGACCAATAGCATGATCAATCTGAAAAAATCGGTCGTAGGACCAGGCGAAGCCATGAATAAGCTCTCAAATAAGGAAATGATATGGCTCAGAATAACCATAGGGCCCGTAGATAAGGTCCCATCAATCGACAAACCATGAATCCTGGCCGACTTGACCGACAACGACGATGGAAAAATGAAGTATTTCTATCCCCATCAACAAGCCAAGAAGCACGGGACTTGACGAAGAAATTCCAATTGTACTTTCTCTAAGTTAGCATCAATCGCATGATTCACATCCCAAAAAAAGTGTCCCTATTCCAACCAGGAAGTACTATCTCAACCCCTTAAGTTTAATCATCAAACGAACTAGAGGATTAGTGCCACGCACTTTAGAATCTCAAGAGGAGGAAATAACCTCCAAGAAACCCGGATGTTTAATCCACATTAGCTGAAATCAAAGTAGATGGCCCACGATGTGAACCTCGTAGAACATGAAACCAATAGAGGTGATGGTCCTAACAAATCCGAGAAAGAACAAAAGTGTCGACCATTTGCCATAAGGAAAAAGAGTCACACACTAGCTAATGTGCGATCCAATTGCGCTGTGTGATTGTGTTGTGCGGATGAGGGGCGCACAGTAAAAACATTCCCTCTAGTAGAAGTAGCCATTAACCCCGCACATCGATAAAATTCCAAAATCCTGACATGAAGCATGCGACACCACACCACGACCATTACGCTGTGATATGATCCTAGCCAAGCTAACAATATCATTCCAAAGGTGTCTATGATCCACATGATTACACAAGATATGAACTAAACCCACATGAAAACAACACTACCATATTGATCCCGAAAACCACACAATCGATCGGAAATAAAAGAATGCTGCAAAAATAGTGATATCCTCGAAAAAACCCAATAGCATATAACACATCCCTAAAATCAGATTGATGATCCACCTCAACATAATCAGCCCATCTCTTGCTAGTAGCGACATTAAGATCCTTAGGACCATCCAAATCTCTGAGGATAGAAAATTTATGAATAGGATGTGTGGGACCATGCGTTAATATCCTTGTGAAGGCATTCTCTTAGCCGAATCCGAGAGATCTATCACGAATAGCCTTTACGAAGGTGTCTAATTGGTTTCTCCAATTGATCTTGAAAGTGTGAGACTCATGATGTATAGCGAGAATAAGAGGGTAAAGCGATACATCCAATATCCAGAAATGGGAACCGGATGGGAAGCCCCCAAAAGGTATCAAAAGCAACAATAGGTTCATTATCCTCAACTAAGGCAGCAAAGAATTACCCATAGACACCCTCTGAAGTTTAGTGGCAGGAACATCGGATACCAGAACCAGAGGTAGTGAAGAAGAGACCACCCCACCTGAAGAGGCTGCATCATCCTTTGAGTTAAAAATGACCTTTCCCTTATCTTGAGACTTATGAACAGGTCGATAAACTTTACGAACCCGGAATGACCCCTTTGGGAAGGAGGATGCCAATCGGTTGAGAGGTTCCATGGATTTTCCCCAGGCGTGTCGGCAAGAGGTGGCAAATGACCCGTGATGCAACAACCGAATAGAACTCATGCGGTTTTCATAATTGACGGGCATAAAAGAGCAATGACCCATCCGTTCTAACATAATATGGTCCTACAATGGTTTAGCAGATCCACATCCACCAACACGCACAAAATGACCCAAAGAACCATCTAGGGCCTATGATCAATTTGAACCGGGGTTCCAATGGCTTTGGCAATCCCATAATAAAATTATGATCCCAATATTCGATACTTAGATCAAAGATTCTAACCCAAACACGCTAAGGAAGAATTGACTTTGTAAGGATTAAAAGTCGGCACCCAAGGAGACAACCTTATGGAACCCGAATTAATAGCCCAAGACATACGAGCTTGATCCTGGGATCGATCTAGGCATTATTAAATTTAATACAAAAGTAACCCTTGCCCGAGGATTAATTTCAATTGTTTTTCACACCCGTAAATACGAAAAGCCGTCTATGAAGCGACCTTATAGCCCAGGGCTTATAACCTTTACCAAGAACAACATGCCCAATCAAAGCAAAAGAAAATTCCGCAATACGTTGTTGGTAAAGATTTTCATTGATAGTAATGTGAATAATAATCACCCTTCTTAATGGGTTCGGGGATAGAAAAAAATTGTCATTAACCACATTAGAGTAGGATTTAGGGTTACCTGGAATTGGAATAATAAATGAATCCATATTTGAACAATTACCAAAAACCACCTTTGCAAAGGAATTGGCAAGAAGTGGGTTAATGTTAGGGTCATTGGCGAAATTGGGGAATCGCAACCATCCCCGAGGAGGGGACCACACCATTTTAAACGCCAATTGAAGGAGGAAATTCTACAGCTTGAGCAAAATCGGGACCACCTTGTTGGGGACCATCAAGGAGGCAATGGAAGAGGAAGGGGACCACTAAGCTTGTTAACCGTCCCAACCACATGCATGGGTGCGATGTCGCATATCATGGCCCTTCAAAAATCCGTTGGAACCACCATCAATAGAATCATGGCCATGGCGACGTAAGGAATGAAATTAGCGGGCAAAGAACGTTCGGCGACAAGATGAGTTCGGAAAGAAAAGACGAACAATAGTGGGCGCAAATCGTAGGCGGGGAGGGCCATCAAAAATTGACAAATGGAGGGGGTTCAAAATCCCTAGCAGTTGAAATCCTAGTAGAAGAGATGAGCAGGAGCTGCAATGTAGACGACCATGGCCGTCGAACAAAATTGGACGGAATATCATTATGGAAAATTATTCTGGGCATGATACCAATTGAGGTCGATGGCTGTGAGACTTAATTTGGAAGAGGCAAAGCTTGCAACCATGAACGTGAAGAGGGAGGATCAAAGTTGGACGTAAATCCATTGAAAGACATCCCTGCCATCTAGTGCCCGGAGACGATGATCGGAAAAATCTCTGTTTGTTCGGCCGTATGAAGGTGTCGAACAAGAGAGAGGGGAGAGCATTCTTTCACTAGCATACATTGCTTGATAAAGGTGACACGTGTATTATTTATTAAGCGCATTTTTTTTAACTAAATCGGAAATAGGATAAAAAAATGAAAGAAGACTCCTTGACACAAGGACCAAGTAGCTAAGTGTTTGGGGCCTCATTAAAACCTACCAAGGTAAAATGCACCCTTGTGGGGAAAAACCTTGTTAGGACAAAGGGTAACCCCATAATGTTATAAAGAACATAAAACAAACAGAATAACTGTCTAACAAATCCATAATTGGGACGTCCAACATAGTCCTCCGTAAGTAGAGATGTAATGGGCGCAGGGGGAGTGCCCAACCACATCGTCGGATGCTCCATATTGCTTAGGAAATCTGCCACCCTATTGCCTTCTCGATATATGTGAGAAACGACCAACTCCATTTGAGAAGCCAAGTGAAGTGCATAATGCCATTGACTTAAATGCCGCCAAGGAATAGAGTTGGGCCATTTCTGGAAGAGATCCACTGCAAAAGTCGAATTTGTTTTCAACGAAAGACGATGCCAGCCTTTGAGAAATGCATAATGAATCGCCACCATGGCCGCCACTAATTCTGCCTCAAATGCATGACCAATACTGCAACTCTCCACAAAGCAGCCACGAAGAAACCTTAATAGTTATGAAAACCCCGCCGCCATTATACGCCCTAGCACCCCTATAAGACTCGCCATCCGTATTCACCTTAGTCCAGCTGGGAGAGGTGGAGTCCAATCAACCTTGAATAATGTTTGGAACCTTCCCCGGGATGGCCCGAGATGCGAAGACATGTAAGCCAAAAAGGTCAACTTGATCATTATTCATGCAACCTTTATCCACAAATCGAGGACTCAACAATAAGCACTGAAAGTTGAATGATCACAGCTTCAACTGTGATGTGAACCGTAGCCACGAACGTGCATATGACCCAAACAATAATACGTTGTTAACCCAAGATTTTCACTAGTTCGGTTAAAGATGGTGGAATAACCTCGACCCATTGCTTAGCAAAGCAAGAACCTTGGTATGCGAAGATGCCACAAGCAATTACGGACATCTTGCATAATAAGTCGATAATTACAACAAGAAGCTTGAATCTTAAAGCACTTGAAGAAACACCCATGTTTGAGAGTAAAATATGAATTCGATCGATTAACTAATGAAAAAGAACAAGAGTTAACCCTTATATGGGGTTCCAAACCGGATCGCACATTACTTTATCACCTCAAACATTTCTTGGAGGGGTTCCTTAGTTGCTGATTAAGCTTTTCGGCTTTATGCACAGCAAACCGTGCTATTAAGACGACCGGTGCATCTTCGATGGTTGGTTTTTTAGATGTTCGGCATTACGCACATGCGAAATCAGTGCTATTGTGCATGACCCATGCGTGTTCGTTGTTTGGTCTTGGTTTGTTCGGCGGGGCAGACGACGGTATGTCCGTCTGGATGGGCACGACTGCGTGCATCCTCTTCGCCTTGGGTTGTCGTCGGATTGAGTTTTTTGGCAATTTGTTTTGCCTTTTGTTTTTTTTCTCGGGGTATTCTTTTTCCTACCAAGGGTTTATCCCACAAGGGTGGATTTTACCTTGGTAGGTTTTAATGAGGCCCCATTTTTGCTACCAGTCGGCATGTGACTTGGGTTCATCTTTTTTCTGATTATGTTTCTTGTTTTTCGTTATTGCTAGCTGTTTGGCTTTGTAAACAATATTTTACTCTTTTATTTTTATATATTCTGAATTTATTCAAAAAAATATGGGGTCCCAAACCCTAAACCAACTAGGAACCAACCTAAAAATCGAAAAAAAGGAAACAAAAAACAGAACAAAACCCAAAAATGCGGCGCGAGCAAGGCCGTGTTTCTTGAACACGGCCAGGTCGTGTTGCTTCATAAATCCCGATTAAAACTCGCATATGTGAGCACGACCGTGTCCTTGAACACGACCAGCCCGTGTTGGCCTGCACACGTCCCGTTTCGACCTCTTCTCATCCCGAACTCGAAATAACAACTTAAGACGCGACCTTAAAGGTTTATTTGGCCTCCAAAACATCAAAATGACTCAAAACAATTCAAATTATGACTAACTACGATAAAAGAATATAAGACACTATTGAGAACTTGATAACAAGGTCTTTAAGACGCAAAATGACTTGTATTCCGTGGCATCCTTCACTTGCTTAGTCTAAGGCGGACTTTTGAACGTTGATGATGCGAATCAACTGAACCACCCGAACATCTTCTTCCATCGACAATGCATTCTCAGTCTCCTTTTGAATGATTTGAATCAATCCATTGAGTGCTTCCTTGAACTTTCTTGCTCGAGCCCTCATCACTGGACCAACTGGCACTGTTACCGGGTCTTTTGGCCCATGGATTCTCATCATTCCTCTCCTCTTGAGAAGGATTTGTCTTCAAATCGAACTTACATCAAATGGAATAAGATCAGCAACATTTAAAGAAGCACTAATTCCATACTCACCCGACAAGTCAATCTTATAAGCATTATCATTGATTCGCTCAAGCACTTGGAATGTACCATCTCCACGACGCTGCAGTTTGGACTTTCGTTGGGCTAGGAATCGTTCGAGACCCATATGTACCCAAATCCAATCACCCGACTCAAAAATCTTCCTACGATTCTTGTTAGCCTATGCAGTGTACTGCTCTGTTCGCCGTTTGATGTTGAGCATTGCTTCTCATGTAACTGCTTAACAAATTCAGCTTTCTTCTGCCCATCTAAGTTAACATGCTCAGAAACAGGTAAAGGTGATAAATCCAATGGGGTTAGTGGATTAAAACCATAAACAAGTTCAAATGGTGAAAACTTCAATGTGGAATGAACATCACGATTATAAGCAAACTCAACATGTGGAAAACACTCTTCCTATGTTTTAATATTCTTTTTAATGACAGCTCTCAACAACATGGACAAAGTTCTATTAACTGCTTCAGTTTGACCGTCCATTTGGGGATGACATGTACTAGAAAATAACAATCTAGTACCCAATTTTCCTCACAATGTCTTCCAAAAGTAACTTAAGAACTTAGCGTCTCTATCCGAAAACAATGGTCCTAGGCATACCATGCAATCTCACAACTTCTCGAAAGAACAAATCAACAATCAAAGATGCATTATCAGTTTTATGACAAGAAATAAAATGTGCCATCTTTGAAAAATGATATACAACAACAAATATAGAATTAGACCCTAGTTTAGTTCTCGGAAGTCCTAAAACAAAGTCCATAGAAATATCAACCCAAGGTGTTGTCGGTATGGGCAAGGGCGTGTAAAGACCCGGTTTTGTACTCGAGATTTAGCTTGGCGACAAGTAACACATCTAGTACAAATACATTCAACATCACGCTTCATATGTGGCTAATAGAAATGCTCTTGCAAGACTGCTAAGGTTTTGGCTACCCCAAAATGCCCCATAAGCCCAAACTCATCAAATCTATTATCTTCAACAAGAGTATTGTCCAAAGAAGTATATCCAATCATCCAGAATGGATCACTGTGGTCTTCCTTCAACTCAACAAGAGCAGTACACCACATTGTCCATTCCACCCAAGTTCATCACACGATGGAGATTGGAAGGTTATACTCATCTCCACCTTGGAGTTGCACGACTTGTTCTCTCCTACCATTGAAGGAAAGGTCTTCCAGTATCTGCAAGAATTGCTCTTCTAGATACTCATTTTCTCCAATATGAGCATGCTGTTATTGGTACAATTCTCTCTACACTCAATGCCAGAAGTGTTGTGGTCACTTTCTTCCCCAACTTTGCAGTATCTTTGAGTGATCCAACTTTTGCATCTCCCTTCAAGGTGCAAGTTCAACTTTCCGGAGCAGATTATATATCAAATTCCATCATAGCAACCCTTCATCACCAAGTTGTATACAGGTTGCAAGATCACACTAGATCTGCGAGAATCAAGACATAAAATATTCTTTGATGGTCCTTGTAGAGAGATCGCGTCCCTACAATCGTCCGTATACCCGGACAAATCGGGAGAAAAGACTTGGAACAACTTGTTCCAAAATAATGGACCACCAACTATGAGTCCCTTCACCAACAGTCAGAAACGGTGCAAGCAACCGACTTTAAATTTCAAAGGTTGAAGGATGGACGTGTGAAGATGATCTATCAGACACCATCCAGCTCAAAACATTCAAATCCCGAATTCTAGCTGATGGTTTATCCATTGAGGTCGATGCATCTACAAGAATAACAATCGCATGTTTTCGACCATGTATGCGGACGATATTGTGATTATGTGTGGGGCCTCCATAAGCAATGCACGTACCATTATTCAGGTGCTCAATCTTTATGCGGACATTTCAGGGCAGATTTTCAATCCGAATAAATCTAAAGTTTATTTTGGCAGTCGGATTTCTAATTATGTGCGAGGATGTATCCAGACGATTACAGGGATGCATATGGGTGCCTTCCCTACGGTCTATCTAGGCGCCCCAATCTTCAAGGGTGCGCCTAAAGTGTGCGCCCCAATCTTCAAGGGTCCTCTTTGTCTATTCTTTGGTCGCATTTGTTTGGTGAATTCGGTGATTACCAGCTCCTTCGTGCATACTATGATGGTTTGCAAGTGGCCTAGAACATTGCTTCAGCAAATGGAAAAGGCCATGCGTAATTTCATCTGGACTGGGAATGTGAACTCTAAAGGTTCAGTGGTGGTTAACTGGAGTCGTTGTTGTATGCCACGGGCGGAAGGAGGCTTGGGCGTCCGCTCCATCGTTGTTGCCAACAATGCCTTCCTTATGAAGATGGGTTGGAAGATTATGACTTCAAACTCTTTGGTTTACAGCACCCTCAGAAAGCGCCTTTTCACTTCTTAGGGTTTTCCACGCCGTTCGTACATCCTCTCTTCCATATGGAGGGGGGTTCGACCTGGGATCTCGGGACTTGGCACGCCATTCACAATCGACTGGCGGTTTTGGATGTCCTGCAACCACGGGGTTCCTTTACAGGCCCCTCAGTTTGTGTTCTTTGTTGTGCTGACGTGGAATCTGTTGATCATTTATTTGTCTCATGTGCTTTTGCAGGGGCCCTATGGAAGTGGATTTTCGACTCTTTTGATATCCATCACTTTAGGGCTTATAGCTTCAATGAATTCCTGGTGCGTTTAATGAGTTTTTATTTCAGTGAGTAGGTTTCTTTTCTTTGGCGGGTTGTAGTGTTATCCGGTATTTGGCTCATCTGGCAAATCAGAAATGACTTGACCTTCCATGACAAGATCTGGACACTAGAGGCGGCCATCCTACGCCTTCGTGTTCTTATTCATGAGTCATCTTCACTGGACAGAGGTTGCATGCATAATGACCAAAGGGACCTTCTCATTCTCCGTCGGCTACGGGTTCCTGGGCGCCCAAGATAGGCCCCGAAGATTGTGCAGGTTAATTGGCAGAAACCCTTGCCGGGATGGATTAAAGTGAACACCGACGGCAGTGCATCTGGCTCGCCCGGGCGTCTCACTGCTTTCGGAGTTTTTCGCAATTGCAGAGGGTTCTTTCGCGGATGTTTTGTGGAAAGATGTGGTTAGGGTTTTGCTTTTGAGGTGGAGTTGATAGCGGCAATATGGGCCATCCATTACGCTTCTGTAAGGGGCTAGAATCATCTATGGTTGGAATCGGACTCGGTTTATGTGGTGGAATTGCTGCAGAAGAGATCCACAAAGGTTTCTTGGCGACATCTGAGCATGTGGCGATACACTCTGCACCTCCTTTCTCAGATGAACTTGGTGGTTTCGCAAATCTTTAGGGAAGGCAATCGGGCAGCGGATATTCTTAGCAAGACTTCGCACCAGGATACGTGGTGGGGGGTGCCCCTAGCGGCCATAATCTCATCTGAGCATGCTGGTAAGTAACATCAAAAGAATGGAAAATCTAATACCAAAGAGCTGCAAAAGCACAAGAAACAAATAGATGGTCAATGGATTCATAATGAACATGACAAAGACAACAGAAGGAAGGACCGATGAATCCATGATGATGCCGTAAATCCAATATAGCCAGGCGATTTAAAATGGCTCTCCAAACAACAATGGAATGCCTCTCCGGGATGGAAGGTGACCAGATCCAGGAACCCCATTTAACCGAAGGCCAGGACATATGTAAATGAGCATATGCTGCCTTAGAAGAAACATTTCCATCTAAAGAGTGAACCCAAACGCACTTATCCACCGAGACAGTGGCAATAGGAATGCACACGATATCTCGGACAATATCCAGATAAGCTTCAACAAATGAGACCGTGAAATGCCAAGCATTGTCGTAAAAATAATCAGAGATAGGATTTTGAAAATGTTTTTTGTACTCTTGGGGGATTTCAATTTTATCTGTGATAGAGATTCACACTTTTATAGATATTAGAAAGGATGGCTCTCTACTGTTGACTTTTTAAGATGGACGTTGACCAGCCACTTTCCGGCCATTCCAATGCCGGATTCATACCGGAAAATGTAATTTCATGTTAGTCGACCACAACCAAGCTCACACCAGCGGGAAACATGGGCGGAAACATCGTCAATTTTGGCCTGCAAAATCAAAAATCGCGCACATTTTCAGGCGCCGATTTCGAACCTTTTCCCGGCGACGATTTCGACCACCAAACTTGACGTGCAACCACAGGTTTTGATCGTCTCTCCATGGGCTTCAATACACAGCCACCAATTTGGGCTCTCCGACTCGACTCGCAACAATCGAAGCTTTTCCTAATATTCCTAACTTTCATTTAAACTCCAATTCCGACCCCAATACATACCCAATCCCAAAATTGACCACACCATCTTTCAATTCTCTCCAAGACGCACAAGTTCCGCCCTCCAATCGACCCAATTGTGCCCCGAATTAAAAAACCCAAATTGGGGATCCGAAAGTTGATTTTCGAACTTTGGATGCCCGTTTGACCCCTAAAACGGCCGATTTGGCCTTCGTCGAAGAAGGAATTATTGCTCAGGAGGTCGAAACGAGTGGCCATAGCCCATCCAATTCTGGTGTTGCTACCGCTCCGGCAGGTCACTATTCACCGGCGGTTCGGGCCCACACGCACCCGTATGCGGCCATAACTTCGTATTTTTCTCCATTCTGATTTTGCAATGTTGTCATACATCCCCCGGGTACTTGTTTACATCTGAACCAGTCCTCAACCTTTTATTCGTCCGACACTGCTAATGTGTTGGGACTCGTTCTGGAATCGGTTTATCTCAATGTGCAACATACTCCGGCCTCCACTCCTACATGACCTCCCATGAATGCTGTTCAAATGGCCGGAAGCACCTCTGCAAGGGCCTCCCCTAGTGAATCGATCCCTCGAATTTCGGCCCATTACGCTCACTCTAATTTGAGTAACACGTTCGCTAAAGTTGTTTCAGGCAACCCCCACACTATGGATTCAGCTCCTCCCCAGGCCCCAGGTAATATTGCCTCATTTTCCAATTTGGTTTCTAGTAATACACATTCTATCCCCAAACCTGTTAGGAAAGGGGATTATTATTCAGTTACTATTGACGAAAATTCTCACCAACAACGTCTTGCTGAATTTTCGTATTCTTTGATCGGGCGGGTTATTTTGGGGAAAGGTAATAAGCCATGGGCTACTATGCTTCTGCACAAAAAACTTTCTGAGCTATGAGGTATTAAGAACAACTGAAACTAATTCCCCACTGGGCAAGGGATTTTTTTGTGTGAAATTGTTAATGCAAACCTCGGGATCGTTCGAGCTTTGGAATCGTGCTCAACTTCGCACCACTTGGGCGCTTAACCCGAACTATTCGCTCTCTCTCTCACATTATGGTGGAACGACGTTGGCGATTGCTCTTGGGTTCCTGATTTCAATCCTTATAAGGTGCAAACCTCGGGCGACGGTCGGCAACTACTCGTAGCATTTGGGTGCGCATCTTCGAGCTCGGAAAGATTTGGAATCTCCTACCCGCGGGACACCAATAACATTCTAGGGATTGCTCCTAGGTGCTTATCCCGCTTGGAAATCCATTACTATTGAACCGGAGTGCCAAGAACCACATGAGATGGACTTTGCGGCTTCCAAGAGATGGGCGCCATTATGCGATAAAATGGGTAACTCTCAATCGTCCCGGACTTACAACGCACCACACATGCTAGTTTTTACGGATTATGCGCGATCGACACGGCGCCACCTCCCCGTGCAGCCTCAATGAATTGCATCTTCTGGAATATCCGAGGGATTGGGAACATTGCATCTCGTAATGTTCTTAAGGCTTTATGTCACAAACATAAACCTTCTATTTTATCCATTTGCAAACCTAAGGTGGACATTTCATCCATTTCGGATTCTTACTGGAGTAGCTTGGGTCTCAGGTTTGTTGCTCAAAGCTTCCGGGCGAACGGGCGCCCGGATATTTGGGTCCTATGCGATGCGAGTATTTCTGTCCAAAATCAGGTTTGGTCTTCTTCTCAATGTATTATTTTGCAAGTTCAAACTGGCTCTATGGTTTTCCATGTTGCTTTTGCTCATGGCTTGTGTGATCATGTTGCTCGTCATGCCCTTTGGTTGGATGTGAGGAATTTGGGTCTTACTGATCTGCTGTTTATTGGGGATTTCAATGCTGTGTTGGGACATCACGAGCGTTCTGGCAGTAGTACCTTATCCCAGGCTTCTTGTCAGGACTTCAGGGACTTCTTGGAGGATGTAGGTTTATTTGCGGTGCCGGCTACGGAGAACTCATTTACTTGGTGCCCCCCCCGAAGGCCTCTATCTCTCCTTCAGGCTAAGTTGGATCAAGCCCTAGCAACCGGTCAATTCTTCTCTTTTAGGCAAGTTGTTAAAGGCTTAGTTCTTCCTCGCATTGGCTCCGATCACCACCCTATTTTGGTTTCTTGTTCTAATCCTACTATCAGGGGTCCGTCTCCTTTTCGTTTTCAGCGCATGTGGATTCATCACGACTCTTTCCAGAGTATTGTGACTACCTCTTGGGCGATCCCGTGCGCATCACCTAATCCATTGCAACGCGTCATGTGTAAACTCAAGAGGTTGCAACAAACGATTAAGGTTTGGAATAAGGAAGTTTTTGGGGATGTTAATCGTCAGGTGGATTATCAGATGGAAAGGGTTCGTCAGATTCAGACAGATATTGAATCCGATGGTTTCACTGAGGCTCGCAGGGATATGGAGTTGGAGGCGCAGTCGGCGCTGTCTCGCACGTTGCTCATGCAGTCGGAATTCCTTCAGCAGAAATCACGATCGGATTGGTTAAAGGATGGAGATTGTAACACATCATTTTTCCATCGTCGTTGTCAGATTCGAAATGGGCGCTCACGGATACAAGGTTTGATGGTTGATGGTAGTTATACAGAAGACCCGGTGGCTCTTGGGAATCACATTATCTCCTTCTATACGGACCTCTTCGCGGACACGGGGCAAACCACTTCGGACTACATTCTGGTCGATCATCTTATTTCTCCGACAGTTAGCATGGTTGATAATGCACTACGGCTATTCCTTCAGAATCCAAAGTGAAAGAGGCGGCATTTGATATGGGTTTGGACAGTGCCCCAGGCCCAGATGGTTTCAGTGGGAGATTTTATCATCATTTTTGGGATCTTATTTCTGAGGAGGTGGTGGCCGCCATCCGATATTTTTTCGTCAAGGCTTCCTTCCCGTCGGGTCTGAATGCCAGTTTTATGGCACTCATCCCAAAAACCAAGGAAGCTAATGTGTTGGAAGACTTTAGACCGATCGTGATGAGCAATTTCCTTTTTAAGATTATTACCAAGATTCTAGCGACGCTTGGAGCTCGATCATCTCCTCTTACTTGTCGCCTACCCGGTTTGGCTTTATCCCGGGCAGCAAATCCACGATCAGATTGCGTTGGTCTCGGAGGGGTTCAATATTTTACAGGTCGTAATGATGTTAATATGATCTTAAAGATTGACATCCGGAAGGCATTTGATACGATTAATTGGGGCTTCTTGATTCACGTGTTACGCCGCTTTGGTTTCTTTGAAGTGTTCATTCACGGATTGAGATCATCCTTGATCTTCCAGAATCTCTGCCTGTTTGAATGAGTCACCGGGGTTACTTCTCTTGTTTTCGAGGGGTCCGACAGGGGATCCGTTATCTCCTCTCGCTATTTTGCATCGCGGAGGACGTTAAGTAGATTGGTCGAGGATGCGGTCAACAGAATCTACTCCAGCCTTTTTTGAGCGCCTAATCGTAGTTTTCCCTCATCCATTATGTATGCGAGATGATATTGTGATTATGTGTGGGGCATCCTCGAGCAAAGGCACGTCTATTATCCGATACTTAACCTCTATGCAGACATGTCGGGTCAGATTTTCAATCCTAATAAATCTAAAGCTTATTTTGGAAGCCGGGTTTCCAATCATGTGCGAGGTCGTATTCAGGCGATTACTAGGATGCATATGGGCGCATTCCCTACAGTCTACTTGGGCGCCCCATCTTCAAGGGTGCGCCCAAAGTGGCCAGCCTTCAATCAATTTTCGACAAGATTATTTTCAAGTTCAGAAGGTGGAAAGGTTCTGCTCTGTCGATTGCTGGCCGCATTTGTTTGGTGAATTCAGTGATTACCAGCTCCTTTGTGCACACGATGATGGTATACAAGTGGCCCAGAACTTTGTTACGGCAAATGGAAAAGGCTATGCGTAATTTCATCTGGACTGGTGATGTGA
The DNA here is from genome assembly GCA_016081115.2 of Rehmannia glutinosa. Lineage (NCBI taxonomy): Eukaryota > Viridiplantae > Streptophyta > Magnoliopsida > Lamiales > Orobanchaceae > Rehmannia > Rehmannia glutinosa. Next base: position 38,891,550 of record CM071930.1, read on the forward strand.
ACTCGAAAGGATCAGTGGTGGTTAACTGGAGCCGTTGTTGCATGCCGCGGGCGGAAGGCGGTTTGGGTGTCCGGTCTATTGTGGTCACCAACAATGCTTTCCTTATGAAGTTGGGATGGAAGATTATGACTTCCAACTCTTTGCTTTACAACATCCTCCGTAGGCGTTTCTTGGCTTCTGATGGATCTCCACGCCGTTCTTTCATCCTCTCTTCCATCTGGAGAGGGATTCGGCCTGGGATCTCGGGTTTCTTGGAGGACCGTCGCTGGATTCCGGGATGCAATTCCGGAGTTCGATTCTGGCTGGATAATTGGCTGGATTACATCATTGCTGATAGGATTGGGATTCCTGAGGAGTACAGGCACTTATTTCGACATCGCATCTCGGATTACTTTTATGACGGGACATGGCACTTTACTTTCTCATTCATTGAGGCTTATTTGGATATAGTCCGAGATATTGTTAGAGTCCCCATCGCTCCAGTATCGTCGGATACACGGGTGTGGCTTCACTCTGATGATGGATGTGTCACTTCGAAATCTGCCTACACATTTCTGCGTCCTCGCGCTCCAACGGTTCATTGGGGTTCCTGGATTTGGTCTCCTCACATTCCAGAAAGACGTTTGATTGTGGCATGGTGGGCTATCCACAATTGTCTTGCGGTTTTAGACGTGCTGCGTTCACATGGCTCCTTCACAGGACCCTCGGTTTGCGGTCTTTGTTGTGCTAACAATGAATCTGTTGATCATTTATTTGTCTCATGTGGTTTTGCAGAGGCCCTATGGCAGTGGATTTTTTATGCCTTTAATATCAATTACTTTATGGCTTATAGCTTTAATGAATTTCTGGTGCGTTTGATGCGTTTTCATTTCGGTGATCGGTGGGGCTTTCTGCGCGCGGCCGTTTTTTCCTTCCGATTGGCTCATCTGGGAAATCAGAAATGACTTGACCTTCAACAACAAGACTTGGACACTGGAGGCGGCCATCCTACGCCTTCGTGTACTAATTCTGGAGTCATCTTCCTTAGACCGAGGTTGCATGCAAAATGATCAACAGAACCTCTTCATTCTCCGCAGACTCTGTGTTCCTGGGCGCCCTAGACAAACCCCGAAGATTGTGCAGGTCACTTGGCAGAAACCTTTGCCTGGATAGATCAAAGTTAACACAGACGGTAGTGCTACGGGGGCACCCGGAAATCTCACAGCTTCGGGAGTTTTTCGCAACTGCAGGGGGTTTTTTCGTGGGTGCTTCGTGGAATGATGTGGTTTTGGTTTTGCTTTTGAGGCAGAACTTACAGCGGCTATGCGGGCCATCCAATATGCTTCCTCAAAGGGATGGAACCAACTATGGCTGGAGTCGGACTCGGTCTATGTGGTGGAGCTGTTGCGTAAGAAATCCACTGGTATACCTTGGCGCCATTTGAGTATGTGGAGATACACTCTCCACCTTCTTTCTCAAATGGATTTTGTGGTTTCGCACATCTTTAGGGAAGGAAACCAGCGGCGGATATTCTAAGCAAGTCGTCAGGTGGATACATGGTGGGGTTCGCCCCCAACGTCCATTATTCAGTCCCTCACTCAGGATTATGTTGGCCAATCGAATTATAGGTTTGTTCCTTAGTGCGTCGCATTTTCGGTCTTGTCGGCTTTTGGGACGCTTTTATCATGGGGGGTACTCTTTTTCCTTCCAGGGGTTTTTCCCACATGGGTGGGTTTTACCTTGAAAGGTTTTAACGAGGCCCCAACCATTCACCATATGGTCGGCTTGTGACCATTTCGTTATTTTCTTTTCACTTTGTTATCGAGGCTTTACTTTGGTTACACGATCGGCTGTGATCGGAATACTCTTTTTAATTTTTATATATATTTCGCATTTATTAAAAAAAAATAAATTTTTTTTATCTCAGTGATAAGTATCCCGACCAATCATCGATCCCAAAAGAATACCTCGAATCGAAGCCGTGGGATGTAGTGAGAGTTATCCACAAAATCCAAACTAATGGCGTGATCCCACCAGATAGATGATGGCAAGAATGTGCGGCAAATCGCCCCATTAAAGAGGAATAGCACCGACAAAGAACAGTGAAAACAAGCGAGTCGGAGGTGAGCACCTTCCAACTTAGGTTCACGAGAAAGGCCTGATTGGCAGTAAGAATAGAACGAACACCAAGTCCCCCTTACTACGTGGCATACAATAGCGTTCCCGATTTACAATCGAACCCTTCAACTAAGTATCCCCAAAATAAAGTTCGCGCATAGCTTTTCCATTTGCATAAGCTTGGAGATTGGCAATTTGTAAACTAAGATAGAGTGAACAAAAGAACTCGTTATCACTAAATTAACCAAACAAACACGACCCGCAATGGACAAAGATGATCATTTCCAATGCTTGAATTTCAGAAGGATTTTGTCAAATAAAGGTTGTAACACAGCTTGTTTGGGGGCGCCTTTAAAGATGGGGACACCCAAGTAGGAGGTAGGCAAAGTCTCTATGGAAATCTCCATAATATCCTGAATTCGAAAACGAATGCAAAGAGAGACCCGAGCACCAAAGAAAACTTTTGATTTGTTGGGGTTAAAGACCTGACCCAAAATGTTTGCGTAATCCCCCAAAAGATTACCATTTAGTTTGAAGGTTGCACCCTCCTTATTCTAAAAAGCAATGACCCAAATATTTGAACTTATCCTACATACCACCCTAATCTACAATGATGACATCTTACTATTCTCATCAAACAAACAAGATCATGAGGCTTTGCTACGCCAGTTCTTGGATATTGTTCAGTCACATGGTATCATGCTATCTGAAAATAAGAGCTCCATCAGTCCAATAAATAGAGTGTATCAGCCCGGTCCGCACATTGCTCAGGAATTGCTAAAGTTTCCGGATGAAAACTTGTCAATCAAAGAGATTCAACAATCCCTTAGAATTGTTAATTATATAAGAGATTTCATTCCGGATTGCTCCAGATACACTAGCCATCTTTCAAAGATGCTCAAGAAGAATGCTCCACCATGGGGATCATCCCAAACTAGAGCAGTTCAACAACTTAAGCATGTCAGAATCCTCCGCCATTAAAAATCCCAAGTACAGGACAAAGGATTCTCAAGACTTATGCTAGTGATGAATATTGGGGAGCCCTTTTACTTGAAAAAGAAGATGGGAAAATCTTTTATTGTGGACATGCTAGTAGACAGTTCAAAGATTCTGAGAAGCATTACCATGTTGTCTACAAAGAAATTATTGCTGTGAAAAATGGGATCAAAAAGTTTGAATTTCATCCTATTGGTCACCATTTCTAATTCAGATGGATCTTTTTTCGATAAATGATGAAAATATATAAAAAGGAAAAGAAAGGTGATGTTTACAATACCAAACAACTAGCATAAGAGTATATCTAAAGATCGTGTCTATTCAAAGACAAATTGAAACTAAACAAGAAAATGCTTACAAGCCAGGCATATGACTCAAAATGGGATAAAAAATTTTGAATTTCATCTTATTGGTCTCCATTTCATAATTCAGATGGATAATACATCATTTCCAGCAATTATGGAGCTCAAGAACAAGGATGTTCCGGAGAAACAGTTGCTGAGACTTAAAGATTGATTTTCCAAATATCAGTTCAAAGTTCAACATATTAAAGGAAATCGCAATCTTGTTCTAGATTATCTGTCCATATCACAACCATTACATCTAGTATCTTCGATAGGTATTTTCCCAGTTATATTAATGGCATATCCTGAAGGCTAATTCCCCCCACAAAAACACCTTTCAAGGACCTAAGTGATTTACAAAATTATGCAAAACATTTCATGTTTTATCACTTAGCCAAATTTGTTGTTCAAGTTAATCTCCCTTTCGAGATGGCATATTTTTATCCAGATAAACCTTTCTATGGGATCCTTACCATTTCCACTACTACTCCTATTCCAAAAGATGGCCTATGCTATTTGTGGTGTCTTTCCGCCCTTTACTACCATGCAGTGGAAATGCCCATTAGAAGTATGCTACCATTCCACCAAAATGCAAATAACTCAATCGTCGTCCGGTCTCGGACATTTCTTGAATGGTATGACAAGATTCAAAATTGGAAAGAAATGTTACAAGCGATGGATCGAATAAAGATGTCCTCAGTATTTATATATTGTCATGGTATTCCACCGGCATTTCACAATGAGAAAAGGGTACCGATTTATACCTAAGATCTTTACATTTCAAATGGAAGGTTTTAGCAGAACAACCACCAACCAGCAGCTGAGGTTAATGAATTATGCATGCATCTCCTGGTTATGAACAAGCTTCCATCAAACCCACCTAGACCGAGCCTATATATACATCACTCGTGATAGATCCATGTGTTGATGAACCAGAGTCGAGTCACCAACAAGAAGATAATCAAGAAGGTGACATAGACACTCAAATGTTCAAGCTAGACTCCCAAGACTCGTGGCTTGTTGAAGATGAAGACATGGATTGGGACGGCTTAGGATTGTTTTGGATGTAACCTTGTCAAAGGAATACTACGACTACCACTACAATCCATGACGAAAAGATGATGTCAAAGATCGTATAGGGTGTCCTTATAATGGACACATGTCGCTTGTAATAATAAGTGCCCTTTTAGTGGACACATGTCAGTTTATGGTTTTAAGTGTCTTTTTGTTGGACACATGTCAGTTACTTATCCTTGTAATGTAACATGTGTCAGTTTATTGTTGTAAGTGTCCTTTTAAGGGGCACAGGATAGTCTAGTGTTGTATGTGTCCTTCTAAGGGACACGTGTCAGTTTGTTGTTGTAAGTGTCCTTTTAGTGGACAGTGTCAGTTTCCTATTTAAAGTGTCCATGTAGGTGACATGTGTACATGATAGGTGTCTTGTTAGTAGACACATGTCTAGTTTTCATGAAGAAGGTCTAATAAGGCAACACATGTCTAGCAGAGATGTCTTGTAAGAGGACACACGTCACTCCCTTGTTTTGTTCATGAGGCCTTTGTAATTCTCTTTTAAGTCTTTTCAAAAGCCTCTTAGCTAATCTGCAATTATCTTTCAGATTCTTCGATCTTCTTCATGAAGTATGCTCTGTACTTGCCTCTTTGAGGATCCTGTACATCAGAACCATGATTGAAGTACATCATAATATTATTAGGCACGGTCCTCTCAACCCATACGACGATTAAGAATTCTTTGAAGTTTTGAATGAATGACCTTCCTATGAAGTTCTGCTGGAAAGCCGCCCAGGCAAGGTGTGCCACTTAGGCTAAGATGCAACATCTAATGGTTGGTGTCATGCTTTCTTAACCTCTTGGAGCGGCTAAGATTGCCTAAGGGTATGGGTTTGTAGGGCTCCCGACACCTCGAGGTATCAGAGCCAGGTCTGTCTGTCATGTCCCCAAATAATTTGTTAGAGAATGGTTAGATCCAGCTAAGATGGTGAGTAGAAGAGGATATACTATGTATCTGGCTAAAAGGGATATGAAGAGAGCTATTAGAGGATTAGGATTCCATACCAAGGGGAAAGCCTCTTCAACTCACCATCTTAGCGGATCTAACTATTCTCTAACAAATTCTCCGGGGCACGACGGTAACGTAATCGCTCGATACCACGAGGTGCCGGAGCCCCACAAACCCATACACTTAGGCAGTCCTTAGCCACTCCAAGAGGTTAAGAAAGCACGACACCAATCATGAGATCTCCCGAACCTTAGCCTAAGAGGTTAATAATGCTTCTACATCCGAATTTCTACGCGAACTCGCTTGAGGTATTGGAGAAGCCGCTAAAATTGTCCCCTTTGAGCAGGTGGATATTGTGGATAATTACTCGCATGGAGTTGCTCAAGCTTCTGCAGTTGTTCCACTCAATAAAGATCGTACAATGGTGGTATATAACCCAATTAATGGAGACAAAGAAAGAGGCTAGTACGATAGTGTTTTCCGACCGTCTTGATCAGGAGGGCCATGAATCTCTTTACAGGGCAATAGAGGCGGTTTCAAAGAGTAATCCTCCTTCGAATTATGTCTTGAAGCAAATGGATCCGTCGGACACTTTCAAGGCCACGACATCCGCTGCCAAAAAATGTTGGTCTGACATGGCTGATGAAGAGGAACAAAGCAAAAGATTCTTGGACAATTTCGATGAACCTACGCAGGTGCGTCCCCCTTCTTCCCCCCCCAATGAATTGCATGTTTTGGAATATTAGGGGGTATTGGTAATAGTTCCTATAAATCTATGCTTAATGAGTTGTGTCGTGTACATAACCTGACATTATTGCTATTGCGGAGCCTATGGTACAATTCTCTTCTATTAACCATAATTTTTGGCAATCTGTTGGTATGACTTTGGTGGGTGAATCATTCAGATATAATGGTATCACGGATATTTGGATATTCTCTCGCTCTTCTAATTTTCAATTTCAGGTGATTTTTAATTCTGATTAATGTCTGTTTTGTGAGGTGAAATCCCAATATATGCGATTCTTTATGGGATTTGTGCATGCTCACTGCTCTTATATAGCTCGACGGCAATAATGGTTGGATGTTCAGTAATTAAGGCTTACACATTTTGTGCTGCTTGGCGATTTTAACGCTATTTTGGGTGCTCATGAATGTCAGGGAGGGTCTCTACCTCATGGGACAGCCTGTAGGGAATTCAAGCAGTTTATAAATGATAATGATCTCTCCCAGGTTCCTATGGATGGTAACATATTCATGTGGAATTCTTTTCGATCTTTCGGGGGTTAGTCCAAGCCACGCTGGATAGAATTATGGCTACTCAGCAATTCTTGAATCATTGGCACACGGTGAAAGGTTATGTGGGAGTGCGACATGGTTCAGATCATCATCCCATCATTATTCATTCCAACTTAGCCAGCATGACATGTCCTATTCCATTTCGTTTCCAAGCTATGTGGTTACAACACGAGGGTTTTTGGGATATTGTGAATAATTCATGGAAGGAACCGATTGTGGCTTCTAATCCGATTCTTGCGGTTATGATGAAACTGAAAAGATTACGCCCTATTCTTCGGGCTTGGAATTTTTCGGTTTTTGGTGATGTTCATAGGAAGGTGGAGGAGGTACAGAATAATCTTAGTGAGGTTCAAGACTCTATTACATCGCATGGTTACTCGGATTCTTTAATTCAGCAGGAGATAGAGATCCACAAAAGGTTGGCTAATTTGTTAAATTGTTAATATGAATTATTGCACCAGAAGAGTCGGGTTAATTGGTTGAAAGACGGGGATCGTAACTCAAACCTCTTTCACAGGAAGCTCCGTACGAAAAGAGCCAAGGGTGTTCTTTGTCAGTTGGTGGTTGATGGGGGTCCTTATGGAAATATGCAAACAATTCTAAGTCATTGGGGTTCCTGGATTTGGTCTCCTCACATTCCGGAAAGACATTCGATTGCGGCTTGGCGGGCTATCCACAATCGTCTTGCGATTTTAGACGTGCTCCGTTAGCGTGGCTCCTTCACAGGACCCTCAGTTTGCGGTCTTTGTTGTGCTAACAATGAATCTGTTGATCATTTATTTATCTCTTGTGGTTTTGCAGAGGCCCTATGGCAGTGGATTTTTGATGCCTTCAATATCAATTACTTTAGGGCTTATAGCTTTAATAAATTTCTGTGCGTTTGATGCGTTTTCATTTCAGTGATCAGGTGGGCTTTCTTTGGCGCGCGGCTGTTCTTTCCGGTATTTGGATCATCTGGGAAATCAGAAATGACTTGACCTTCAACAACAAGACTTGGACATCCTACGCCTTCGTGTCCTAATTCTGGAGTCATCTTCCTCGGACCGAGGTTGCATGCAAAATGATCAACATGACCTCTTCATTCTCCACAGACTTCGTGTTCCTGGGTGCCCTAGACAGTTCCGAAGATTGTGCGAGTCACTTGGCGTAAAACCTTTGCCGGGATGGATCAAAGTTAACACGACGGTAGCACTAGGGGGTACCCAGAAATCTCACAGCTTCTGGTGTCTTTTGCAACTGTAGGGGGTTTTTTTGCGGGTGCTTCGTGGAACGATGTGGTTTTGGTTTTGCTTTTGAGGCGGAACTAATAGCGGCTATGCGGGCCATCCAATACGCGTCCTCGAAGGGATGGAACCAACTATGGCTGGAGGTGGACTCGGTCTATGTGGTGGAGTTGCTGCGTAAGAAATCCATTGGTGTTCCTTGGCGCCATTTGAGTATGTGGAGATACACTCTCCACCTTCTTTCTCAAATGGATTTTGTGATCTCGCACATCTTTCGGGAAGGAAACCGAGTAGTGGATATTCTAAGCAAGTCGTCACAGGTGGATACATGGTGGGGTTCGCCCCCAGCGTCCATTATCCAGTCCCTCTCTCAGGATTATGTTGGCCAATCGAATTATAGGTTTGTTCCTTAGTGCGTCGCATTTTCAGTCTTGTCGGCTTTTGGGGCGCTTTTATCATGGGGGTACTCTTTTTCCTTCCAGGGTTTTCCCCACATGGGTGGGTTTTACCTTGGAAGGTTTTAATGAGGCCCCAACCATTCAAAGAATATGGTCGGCTTGTGACCATTTCGTTATTTTCTTTTGTCTTTGTTAACGAGGCTTTACTTTGGTTACTGATCACTGTGATCGGGAATACTCTTTTTCATTTTTATATATATATCGCATTTATTAAAAAAAAGAGATGCAATTTGGGTTCATTCCTGGTAAGCAAATTCAAGATTGTATTGCCCTTGCCTCTGAGCAACTCCAGATTGCCGAATATGATCCCGAAAATTGACATTCTTCGATGCGATTTTTTTATTTCATGTCTTGAGAAAGATGGGGTTTCATGAACAGTTTATTTTGTGGGTTTCTAGGATTTTCCAATCGGCGCGTGTTTCTATTCTTATTAATAGAAGTCCGGAAGGTTACTTTTCCTGCTCTAGAGGCATGCGATAAGGCGATCTTCTCTCTCCTCTTCTATTTTGTGCAGCGGAGGAGGTTCTGGCTAGGGCCTTGGAACGTCAGCTCCAGCAGGGTGCCCTCATGCCATTTCGTGCTTCTCGAAATATTCAGTTCCCTCCTTGCTTACTCTATGCAGATGATATTTTGATTTTGAGTGAGGGTACTTGGAGCAATTGCAGATGTATTCTGGATGTTCTCAACTCTTATGGGAATATCTCAGGTCAGATGTTTAATCCTGCTAAGTCTAAGGTTTTTTTCAACGATAATATCCCCAACCGCCTTATCCACTGTATTCAAACACATTATGGTATTTCCCAGGGTTCGATTCCTTGTACTTATCTGGGGGCTCCGTTATTCAAAGGGGCTCCAAGGATTCATTCATTCTAACCTCTCTATGATAAAATTATTGCTAAATTTCAAACTTGGAAGGGTATTTCTTTGTCGATGGTTGGACGCATTACGCTGGTCAACTCCATTATTACCAGCACTTTTGTTCATTCTATGCTTGTTTATAGATGGCCCGTTACTTTGTTAAAGGCTATGGAGAAGGCGATTAGAAACTTTGTGTGGTCGGGAAACATCCATAACAAAGGGTCGGTAATTGTGAATTGGTCTATATTTGTGCGCCAAAGGAGAAAAGGGGTCTTGGTATTCGCTCCTTGCTTTGGGTCAATAGAGAGTTTTTGATGAAAATGGCTTGGAAAGTTCTTAATTCGATGTGCCGGCGTTCGCTTCGCTTAGAAGATGTTTTCGACTCCACCTCTCCAAGACCGCTATACATTGGTTCTACAATCTGGTTGGGATTACGTCCTATGGTGTTGGATATTATATCTCAAATACGATAGATCCCAGGTTTTCATTTAGGGAATACGTTTCGGTTGGATAATTGGCTTGACTACTCCATTGTTGATCGTATTGGTATTCCAGATCAGTTTCATGAGTTCTATTCTCATAATATTTCAGAATACTTCTTTGATGGCGTTTGGCATTTTACGGAGGATTTCTTGGTGGCTTATACAGAGGTGGTTATTGATATTCTCCACTTCCCTATCTGACTTGACTCGGACGATCGTAGAGTATGGGGGCAATCTGAGGATGGCATTATTTTCTCTAAGACGGCATATCAGTATGTCCAGGAATCCTTCCCAGAAGTTAGATGGGAACTGGATTTGGGCTTCACACGTTCCGGCTCGTAGGTCTATGGTGGTTTGGAGAGAAATTTTCAATCGTCTGGCGGTTATTGACAACCTTCACATTAGGGGGTTTTGCGGTCCATCGGCATGCACATTATGTTATGAGGCTCAGGACTCACTGAACCATATGTTTACCTCATGTTGTTTTGCAGCGAGCGTTTGGGCTTGGAATCAGGATGCTTTCCTAGTGGTGTTACCATTAGAAGGGGGCTTTAATCATCTCTGCATATTTGCTATGCAACTATAGTTTAGTCCCCAAATTGCGGCTCTATGGAAAGGAGCTTATTTATCTGCCATTTGGATTATTTGGCACTTCCGTAACCGCTGGAGTATTGAGGGAGTTAAGCCGAAAATTGCATCAGCTATTATCCTTCTTCAGGCTTTTATCGTCGAGATGTCAGGTTATGTATTGGGTCCCATGTCTAATTCTATTTTTGATTTGATATGTCTCCGCAAATTGTAGGTTAAGGGGAATATATGGCCGGCTCCTAGGATGCATGCTGTGAGTTGGCATCCCCCGTTTCCTGGTTGATGAAAATTAGTACAGATGGTTGCGTGTACAGAGCTCCAGGTAGGTGTGTGGCTGCAGGTGTTTTTCGCAACTGTAGGGGTTTCTTCACGGGGTGCTTTATTGAAAAGATTGGTGTTGGGTTTGCTTTCCAAGCGGAGTTAATGGTGGCTATCTTTGCGATTGAGCAGGCTTATCGGAGAGGGTGGCGCAAGCTGTGACTCGAATCTGACTCCACTTATGTTTGTGATCTCTTATCTTTGCGTTCATTGAAGGTCCCATGGAAGTATTACAGACACTGGCGTCGTGCTTTATATTACGTTTTCAAGATGGAGTTAGTGGTATCTCACATATTTAGGGAGGGAAATCATGTGGTTGACAAACTATCCAAGATGGATGTCCCCCTTGACTGATCGCACTTGATTCCAGAGGAGATTCGTTCGAACATTCAAGATGATGCGGCTGGCAAAGTTTTTTTTCCGCATTAAGTAACTTGGGGAGAAGAGAATCATGTAACAGCAACACACACGGGCGGTCCGTGCTCATAGACACAACCCGTGCGTGTTCGAGCTCTGGTTTTTTGTTGTTCGACAAGACGCATGGTCTGCTCATGCGAGGGGGCACGATCCGTGCGTCTTTCCATGGTAGCAGCTCTTTCTTCGGCACCCCTATGGGTTGCCCGTGCCTTTTCACACGGACCGTGCATGGATTGTACTCATTGCTGTTCTTCGTCTTGACACAAGGGCTGATAGTGCTCTGGGACACGACCCGTGCGCTATAGCGATAGGTTTGCCTTTTTCTTTTCTTCTGGGGGTACTCTTTTTCCTACCAAGGATTTTTCCCACAAGGGTGGGTTGTACCTTGGTAGGTTTTAATGAGGCCCCCATTTTCGCTACTGGGTCGGCTTGTTACATGGGTTCCTCATTTCATCCCCTTTTAGATAGGTTTGGTTTATTAACATTTATTGTATTCTTCTCATTGCTAGTTGTTTGGCATTGTAAACATCACCTTAAACTTTTTCTTTTTTATTATATATTTATCATTTATCAAAAAAATAAAAAAAAATCACTTATGTAATATTAATGAAATTATTTTTTTTATGTCATCTATGACTCTGTATGAAATTTAATATCAAATAGTATAAGGTTAACAAAACTTCTTTATCCAAGGTCTTAGCCTAATTCACATCTTAATAAAGATAAAGTTTGTTGATATGCTCAAAATGCATTAAAATTCCAGCCTGGCAAACTTTAGTATATTTATCCTAATTCTCAGTACATAAATGATATTTGGGTGATTCAAGTGCTCTTAGAAAGCTAATTCAATTTTCTACAACATTTATGCTTGAACTATTTCTAAATTACGAAAGCAAGTTTGTCAAAATGGCCAAAAACTGCAGCAGGCTACTGCTGGACGGAAAACAGGGCATAGTTTTTTTTCCTTCTTCTTTGTTTTACAACTCCTAATCAGATTTCTTAATCCCCCTAGATCTGAAAACATAGTATTCAATTATAATTAAACCATACATGAGCATAAAATAAAGATTTGTCCATCAGTTTATATATATATATATATATATATATATATAATTATTCAAACAATTTATGTTCCTTTCATTATTATTTAAATTAACATCACTAAGAATAAATGTTAAGAGTAAATTTAATGAATTAATTAGGAATCTGAAGCTCTTGTCTTAACATCAATAATCCACAAAATCAGATTTTAATAGTATTAAAACTAAATAAACAAGGTCTTTTAAATTACATCCCATAAAGTAGAAATTAAGTAATATTCAACAAAGAATTTCTCCACTAAAAATGTTAGTGAGAATAGTTACATAAAAGCTTGAATTGTAAGACTTTTGTTCATGAATATTTTGGTGTGTTTGTTTTCAATACTTGTAGGCTTTAATAAGTGAGATAGTATAATATAGGCATATTTATCCGATTATTTGGGTTATGTGGTAAAGGATAGATATATTATATTTATCTTTGTAAGTTATATGTGTCTTTGAAATATGCATTACACACATGAATATATGTGTTTATCTCTTTGCTGTCACGTGTGGTACTAAGGACTAACACACATATATATTATATAATATGGCACACACATATATAATATATTCATATTTGTATATAAATTACATACCAGTACATCTCACAAATATATAAATACCGAATACAATATGAATTATATAATATATATTACTATATATATGTGTGTGCATGTGATATAGCCACATTAGTTAGTATATGTGTGCGCATGTAATTAGAGATCGCAGTGGGGCGGGGATTCCCCATTCCCCGCAAATTTCCCTCGTGGGGACAGAGACAGGGATTTTTTTCTCCCTGTTGGCGGGGACGGGGATCATATTCCCCGCCCCGTTCCCCGCGGGGAATCGATATTAAATTTATAATATATTATATTAATCTCAGTACAATTACGAGCGAAGTTGCCAATCTCATAAGTGCACTTAATATTTGTTACACTTAATTGCCTCATTCAGTAAGGTGACACATCTTGTCACTTTATGGATCAATTTATAGTTCTAGTTTTAGCTTTTGCTCTCGTCAAGCTACATTATGCTTATTCCAACATTCACCCAAGTTGGTTTATGTCGGTCAGCATAAGCGCCAAGTGCACTTACTTGAGTATTTCTCAACATTTTATAATCAACCTCTAGATAGGCGATTTTCATTAATAATAACACAAGTTACTAATATCCTTAATTCAACTCAAATAGAGAATTTGGATAACTAGAGTTTTTACTTCTAAGTAAGCTCATATTCAACAATAGAGTTTAAACTCTTTTATTAAATTTTCAAAATTTGCAATTTAAATAAATTAAAGCGCTAACTTAGACCGGAGCCTATATATACATCACTCGTGATAGATCCATGTGTTGATGAACCCGAATCGAGTCACCAACGAGAAGATAATGAAGAAGGTAAACATATACTTAGATTTTCGAGCCAGATTCCCAAGACCCATGGCTTGTTGAAGATGAAGACATAGATTAAGACGGCTTTGGATTGTTTTGGACAGAACCCTGGTCAAAGGAATACCACGACTACCACTACAATCCATGACAAGGATGATGTCAGTGCTGTATAGGTGTTCTTATGATGGACACATGTCAGCTTGTAATAATAAGAGTCCTTTTAGTGGACACATGTCAGTTTATGGTTGTAAGTGTCTTTGTTAGACCAATGCCAGTTTGTTATCCTTGTAATGTAACATGTGTCAGTTTGTTATTGTAAGTGTCCTTTTAATAGACACGTGTCAGCTTGGTGTTGTAAGTGACCTTTTATGGGACACATGTAAGCTTGTTGTTGTAAGTGTCCTTTTAGTGGACACGTGTCAGTTTCCTATTGAAGGTGTCCATGCAGATGACATGTGTACATGATAGGTGTCTTGTTAGTGGACATATGTCATGTTCTCAAGAAGAAGGTCTAAGAAGGCAACACGTGTCTAGCAAGGGTGGCTTGTAAGAAGGACACGTGTCACTTCCTTGTTTTGTACATGAGGCCCATTTAAGGACCTCTTTTGTTATATGGAAAACTCGAGGCCAAATCAAAATAAAATATCCCTTTAACAAAATATGAGTTTTTATCTCTTTTATGTCTTTTTTTTGAATTATTAAAAAAAAGAAAAAAGTAGTCCTGATCACAAGCCGACCAGGTAGTGAGAGGAAAATAAAGTCAAAATGTATACCAGAAAGAAAAGCTTACTGATCACAAGCCGACCAGGTAGCTAAATGGTTGGGGCCTCGTTAAAAGAGTACCTCCCATAAAAATGTCGAAAGAGATAGAACAAGAAACACAAGTACGTATTATCTAATGAATCTGAAAGTGGAGTGGCCAACATAATCCTCCGTGAGCAGGGACACAATATCTTCTGGGGGAATGCCCCACCAAGTCTCCGATTACAATTTCTTACTCAGAAAGTCTGCCACGCGATTGCCTTCACGATAAATATGAGAAACCACCAAATCCATCTGAAAAATCAAGTGAAGAGTATACCGCCATTTACTCAAGTATTGCCATGGGACATCAGAAGAATTCTTATGAATATGATTCACCACATAAGCAGAATCCGACTCAAGCCAATGTTTAGTCCAACCCTTAGCAAATGCATAGTGAATTGCCAACATCGCCGCCATCAATTCAGCCTCAAACGCATAACTAGCATCACAACGATCCACAAAGAAACTTCGAAAGAAACCTCGACAATTCCGAAAGACCCCAGAAGCCATAAGTCTACTCGGTACTCCTGAAGTGCTGCCATCTGTATTCACTTTGATCTATCCAGGAAGGGGTTTATGCCAATCAACTTGCACTATGTTTGGAGCTTTCCTTGGCCAACCAGGAACATGAAGTCTCCGAAGGATGAAAAGATCCCGTTGATCATTATCCATGCAACCCTGATCTAAAGATGAAGATTAAATGATGAGAACCCAAAGCTGGACAACAACATCATCCACCGTCCATGTCTTATCATTGAATGCCAAATTGTTCTGGATATGCCAAATCCGCCAGATGCAAGATAATGATGCTGCTCGCCCTAAAAATGAGACCTGCTCACTGAATCGAAAAGTCATCAAGTACACCAAGAATTCATTAAAATTGTGAGCAAAATGAAAGTGAACATCAAAGGTACTAAAGATCCAATGCCAAAGGGCCCCTGCAAAGACACAAATGACATATAAATGATCAGTGGATTCAGCATTAACACAACAAAAACCACAGACAGAGGGACCGATGAAACTCCAATTTTGCAACAAATCAAGGACCGCCAGCCGATTGTGAATAGCACGCCAAGCCACAATCGAACGCCTTTCTGGGATGTAAGGAGACCAAATCCATGAACTTCAATTGACCATAGGTGATGATGGACGAATATGAGAATAGGCATCTTTCGAAGAAAGATCCCCATCAACGGAATGCATCCAACCCTTTTATCCTTCGAGGACGGGGCAATAGGAAAACATACAATGTCCCGGACTAGATCCAAATAAGCTTGAATGAAAGAAAATGTGAAATGCCAGGAATCATCATAGAAGTAGTCAGAGATACGTTGCCCGAAGAGATAGTTGTACTCATGAGGGATTCCAATCCTATCGGCAATAGAGTATCCCAACCATTATCAATCCAAAATAATGCCTCCAAATCAATACCATGGATCCATCGTGTCTCGATCAAACCATCCTTAATGCGAGGACTAATCCCACCCCAAATCGAAGATGGTAAAAACGTACGTCAAATAGAACCATCAGAAAGTAAGTAGCATTTTCGAAGAATCTGAAACACCACTGAGTCAGACGTCATAATTTTCCATCCAAGTTTAGTCAGAAAAGCACTATGGACCACAATGATAGAACAAACCCTAAGGCCGCCTTCTGCCCTAGGCATACAACAACGAGCCCAATTCACCACTGCAGTACCCTTAGAGTTAACATCACCAATCCAAATAAAATTACGCATGGCCTTCTCCATTTGATTGAGCATATATATCGACCACTTGTAAATCATCATAGTATGGACAAAGAAACTAGTAATGACCGAGTTAACCAAGCAAACCCTCCCAGCAAGTGACAGAGTCGTCCCCCTTCCATCTTCCAAACTTCAGAATAATTCTATCGAATATCTGCTGCAAAACGGCAGGCTTTGGAGCACCCTTAAAGATAGGGGCGCCCAAATAAACCGTAGGAAAGGCCCCTGACTGAATAGCCATAATATTCTGAATCCGATTAATAAAACCCTTCTAGTGCAGAGAAAGTAACCCACCGGCGAACCGTTTAATAAAACCAAAATCCAAGTTGATTGCAAAATAACCTCGATCCAGTGTATGAAGATATCTGAGAATCCAAACCGATGCAGAACATGCAACAACAAACCCCAACTCAGCGTATCGAAAGCTTTACGGATATCAAATTTCAAAATTATGTTATTGTCCAGACGACTATGAAGAATATTGGAACCCTCCAAAACCAAAGCAATATAGTCATGAATCTGCCAGCCCGGGATAAAACCAAATTGCGTAGGAGACAAATAAGCTTGGATGATTGCCCCCAACCGAGTGGCTAAAATCTTAGTAACTACCTTGAAAATGAAATTACTCATAACAATCGGCCGAAAATTATCAACAGTGTTTGCATCTTTGCTTTTCAGGATAAGAGCCATAAAATCAGCGTTCAAACTCGTGAAAAAATAACGGATAGCCATGATCACATCATGTCATAACCCAAAACCATGTATTTTAATTATCAGGATTAAATTATAATTAGACGATCAAAGAGGATTCGTAAATAAATTCCAAACATATATAAACATTGATAAAATGCACGAACAAACACATGATAAAAATCTAAACTATGTATCTACATTACATGTAGGGATGTCAACGGGGCGGGGCGGGGGAGCAATCCCCATCCCCGTCCCCGCGACCGCGGGGAATCCCCGTCCCCGTCCCCGCGAGACAAACGGGGAAAAAACTCCCCCTATCCCAGTCCCCGCGGGGATCCCCGCCCCCGTGGGGATTCCCCATCCCCCGCTTTCATTATTTTTTTTTCTCTAAAAAACTGAATTTTTTTTTAAAAAAATGATTATTTAATATTTAAAAAATATATAAATTATATAAAAAAAACTAATAAAGCACTCATTATATAAAATAAATTAAAATGTTTTTAATTTATATATTTAATGTGGATATATTTATAATATATTATATATATTTGACTATTTAGTTGCTCTTTATTTTTCGCTAATATTTCAAAATCTCTCTATGGGTGGATTGTAGATATTGGTTGACTTAGCATGCAATTGAGATTGAGCAAACGTGTAAGACTATTATCGATTTGTGCAACTATATAGTGCACAAGAGGAGGCTAAACAGAGTCACCTTAGGCTCAATGTTGGTGTGAGCAATTTGATGTATCGATGTAGTTATATTTGGATAAATGCACTTGTAAGATATTTGTTGAGAGAGAAGACTTCTCTATCTTTTCTTAGTGATGCGATTGGTTTTAGATAGTTTTTCTTTTAGGTTTTCTATTGATATCGTGGCACGTGAGGTTAGGAGGATGACTGTATTAGATCAAGGAGGCTTTATTGTCTAACTCGCTAAGGTCAATCTCCCTCTGCATAATTTTTTTCCAGCCGGATAAGCTTGCTGGAAGCTTGTGTTGGAAGAATGGACAATCACTTCAAAATGGCAGTATTTATGATGGCGCAAATTGATTTATGTATCTTGTTGTTGCCTTCATCGTAAAAATGTCTCTGAATGATTCTTCAACCTTGTATGAGCTTTAGTTTGGTAACAAGCCCAAATTGTGGATGTGTGCCTATATAAGTTCGAGAATATGTATTCTCAAGTGGAAAATCAAGTCGAACGATTTAGATTTCCCCTCAAAGGGATTTCTTGAGCATATGTGAGGTTATAAGATATCTAGAAACTATACAAGATCCTTAGGAGGCGCTCATTTCTCTAGCGAGGATGTTGTAGTTTAAACTCATCTAGTAATCGCTGAGATAGTGGGAGAGACACTAAGTTAGTGGGAGCTAGTGTCTCACACGCAAAGGATTCTCAAATTCCACGAGTAAAAAGGAGTGAATATAAAATATTCCCCATCATCTATATGAGATTGAGTGGGTATCCTTCACAGTTACTTTTGTGGATGTTGATGAGTTAATAAAATATGTGACTTCACTTGACGCCCTAAGCGGATAGTTGTTGTGAAGGAAATGATGTGTCGAATGACTAAGAATAAAGTCTAAGAGCTTGTTGATCATCTGTTTAAATGCAAGACCCTTTGAAACATGTGGATTGATGGGTCAAGTGCTATATAGATAATAGGTTGATTAACATAGCCTAAGCCCAATGCGAGGAAGCACTAAGCCCTTAGCGACCTGCCAAAAAGAAAAAATGACAAGTTGCTAGAGCCCGATCCAACATAGCCTGGAGAAGAGATAGAGGCCTTCGGGGGAGCACCGAGTAAATGCTTTCCCGTAGTCGGACTGCGAATAAACCAAGATCCTCCATGAAATCCCCGAAATCTTAACAAGAGGCTTGGGATAAAGTATCACATCGAGCGCTCATGATGTCCCAATACCGCATTAAAATCCCCAATAAGAAGCGGTCGGTAAGACCCAAATTCCCAAGTCCAACCAGCGCGCGCGGCGAGCAGTATGATCACACAAACCATGAGTAAAACCAACATGAAAAACCATGGAACCAAATTGAACTTGAAGAACAATGCATTGAGATGAATACCAAACCGATTAAGGGCAGAGATGCCAAATCACGGAAGACCCAAATGTCCGGCGTCCGTTGGCTCGGAAACTCGGCCACAAACGTCAACCCCAAAGAGTTCCAATAAGCCCCCGAAATCGAAGAAATGTCCACCTTAGGCTCACAAATAGCTAAAATGGAAGGTTTGTGTTTATGGCATAACGCCTTAAGAACATTGCGAGAGGCAATGTTCCCAATCCCTGATATTCCGGAAGATGCAATTCATTTTGATGGTGGGGGGTGGTGCCGTGAAGATCGAGCGATAAAGACTCGGTATGATGTCTTTGCAAATTGGACGATCTGCGTATTGGCCACCTCATCCGCATAATCCGCCCATCGTTTTGAAGTCCGCAAAATCAAGCTCATTTGGCCCTGGGCGTTACGTTCAATATCAATTTCATGAATTCTTTGGTGATGGACATTGATTGACACTCAAATTAGCTTGGACTTGGCGAGTCGGAAGAACGATCCGGAAAGCACGAGTGAGGGTCCAAATAAGCTTTTCCAACGGATGCTGAATAGTAATAGGAAGAATATGTGAGACATTTCCAGCATTGGAAGTGGAGGCCCTGAGTATTGAATCCCTTGCTGGATAATCGGATTGAGAATCGGATGAATGTTGATCGGGGATGTCATCTGAAGTGAGAGCCGTAAAACTGTTACTAGTGTGTGTATCAGAAGGGCAAGTGACTATTGCACCAGCGAGGGAACCTGCGTGCATAGTCGAACCCGTATTTCCCATTGAGTTGTCAACGGCCTTGCCCTTGTTCTGCTGCACAGGACGATAAACTTTACGAACCCTGGAACGTCCTCACTGCACTAAGTTAGGGGCGGCGGTGGGGGCACGTGAACATCCCCTGGGAAGGTGAATCGCACCTTTCCGTAGCAGTTACTGCTTTAGAAAGACGGCAAGAGGCTGTCGAATGTCTCGTAATGCCACACATAGAACAAAACTCCAGGATTTTCTCATAAGTGATTGTCACAAATGAACACTGGCCCGTGCGTTCCACCATAATGTGATCCTCCAATGGTTTGGAAAGATCAATGTCCACTAGTACCCGAACAAAGTGACCCAAAGAACCATCAAGTGAACGCTGATCAATTTGTAGGGGATTTCCAATAGCGCTGGCAATCCCCAGGATCGTACTGGGGTCCCAATACTCCAAACTGAGCTCAAAGATTCGTACCCAAATGCTGGCCATGGAGGATTGTACCTTGTAAGGGTTAAAATCCGGCACCCATGGAGATAGACGGATAGTACCAGGTTAAGCGTCCAATTAGTGCATTGCTGAGCCCGCGATCGATCCTGCGCATTAAACAATTTAACACAAAAAAATCCCTTGCCAAAGGAAATTAATTTCCAGTCATTCTTAATACCCCATAATTCTGATAGGCATTTATGCAAAAGCATTGTCGCCCATGGCTTGTTACCTTTTCCCAAAATAACCCTTCCAATCAAAGAATAGGAAAGTTAAGCGGCGTTCTTTGTAAACGTTGTCATCAATAAGTAACGGAGTAGTTATCACCTTTTCTTACTCGGTTTTGGGATAGACTCGAATTTTACTAGGAACCATTTGTGGAAAGCAGTTAGCATTACCTGGTGCACGAGAAGTAGAATCCGATGATTGGTACTTTGTAATACCCGATTCTTTTTAATTGGGGATAAAATTAGGGTTTGACTAGAATCGAATTTGGGGATGATTTAGAATTTTCGAAACCCTAAATTTCCTAATTTGGGGATTTAATTTCTGATTTTATTTCCCTAATAAAGTAAAGTCAATTTTTACAAAAGGAAAAATCGTGTTCAAAAGAGAAAGAAATCAAATATGCATTTAAGGCATGTAAATCAAATATTTTTGGCAATCAAATTTCAGCAAATATTCTTATCTTAAATTATTTGAATCATTGGCCTATAAATTGAAAGCCTCCCCAAGGGTTTTTATTAACAATTTTCTACACCAAGCAAGAAGATAAATTCTCTTTCTCCCTCCCCTCTAAAAATTGCCCAACCTATCACCGCCGTGCTCCACTGCCGCCGCCACCGGCACCTCCACCATGGCCACCACCTTCTCAAACCCTAAGCCCCATAACCAAAACCCAAGATAAAAACCAAGAAAGGGGGAAGAGAAATAATGGAAGCGAGAGAAGCCGGTTGTCGCCATGATCACCGATCGCCACCGCCGGTTATCGATGACGGAGACGAAAGAGAGTTGCGGAAGGAGATGAGGAACTTGAACACTATGCATTCACGTTTGCATTTATTTCATGAAGTTTCTACTTTTAAGGTGGGGTTTACTGCTTATGTCTACTTTAAATGCATTGTATGATTATTTGTGTACGGGCACGTTAAACATGAAAAGCATGGTACTTAATTGTACAAGCATGAAAAGCAAGATGGTACTTCATTGTACAAGCATGAAAAGCAAGATGGTACTTAATTGTACAAGCATGAAAAGCATGGTACTTAATTGTACAAGCATGAAAAGCAAGATGGTACTTCATTGTACAAGCATGAAAAGCAAGATGGTACTTCATTGTACAAGCATGAAAAGCATAGGTGTGTGTGCATGAGTGATTGTACTGTGTATTTAACTTAGACATTGCGTCCCCACTGGGCTGTTGAATGCTCAACCCATGTTTTTCCATAGATGAATAAAGGAGCCGGAGCGTGGCAAAGGGGACGGTGGAAGTCGAATCAAGAATTTTAAAAGGATCCCTCTTTATTTTGTTTTATCTTATGATGTTAAGAACTTAATAGCTTTTATAGATTTTTTGGTTTTTTTTTAATTTTTGAACACGGTTTCCGCATTTATGACAAGTCGTAGTATTTATTTCTTTAACAAAGGTGTTTTCAAGCTTGAGTTTATTTTTTTAGCGCTTTACTAAATCGCAAATCGTATAGTTTTATTTTTATGAAATTGGGATGTTACAATGCACTGCAACAATTTTAGCAAAAGAATATCCAAAATTGGGGTTAGCATTTGGAATATGAGCCGAATGTCGCAGTTCGTTTCATAATTGGATGACGATGCGGCGGGATTTCAGCGATGCAGTGCGCGTTCTTGGAATACGAAATGGGATGTGGGGACCATGCGGATGGTGGACAACGTCCCGGGGTCATCACTCCCCTGGGGGAAGCCGGGATGGAGGATATGGAGCCGCCGGCCCCCCATAGGCAGATGGGAGGGGCCCCCCATGGCTGGCAGCGGCCATGGGGGTAAAGAATTTCTCCCCCCTAATGTGATCAGCATTCAAAAGCATGGGGGAGGTCGCTCCCTGTGCAGGTCCTCCATGAACAAAAGCCCCAACATGCTCTACATGACCAAACGCAGCAGGCGTCGATAAAGGAGCTTGGGTTTGCGCGTGCAGCGGATGCACAACAGGCCTTCCCTGACCAAACACAGCAGCAACATCTGCACGTGAGGCGTTGAGGGTTGTCGACGAGGAGTGAATGTGCTGCAACTCTGTGGACGGACTCGTGGGAGTAGCTGTGTTGTGCGACGTCGAGCACAAGTAGAGTTCCGGGGAGACCAGCCCTAGGTGCGTGGGGGTTGGGCCTGGGATAGATGATCTCGAAGGGACGAAAGAATATAAAATCTAGTAAGAGGGCCATGCCATCGACGCCGAGATAGGCGATGAAATAGCAGTCGCCGACGGAGTTGCAGCATAAGGCGTGTGCGACGTTGATATAATTGGAGGACGATCTGGTGGGCGTAAGTAATTCGATGTGAACCCATGAAACTCGTTTGATGACTTCATGACTATCCCTACCGGCGAGGGCCCCAACGACGATAGAGACGGACATGAAGGATGATGACCGGCAATGGTGGATTCTTAGAGAGAGAAAATTCTTCCGATAACCCTTTATTTGAACGTTTCAGTGACGGTTCGCCATTACTGCTCCTCGGAATACATACATTGGGTCATCGATCTGACCTGGTCTACGACCATTTGTGCTTGCTTTGGAATCGTAATCTCACTGGCTCCCTGGATATGTTTCGATAGTTAGCTTCTGGCTGGATAACTGACTTGGGTATTCTATTGTTGATCACATCTGGATCCCACTCCATCTCCATTCGTGCTTTTCTCAAGCCATCTCGGATTATTACTTTGATGGGGTGTGGCATTTTTTTTGTTAATTTTTTTGAATAAATGCGAATATATATATATATATATAAAAAAAAGAAAAAGAGTTCTCCTGATCACAGGCTGATCAGGTAACCAAAGGAAAGCCTGGAAACAAAGTCAAGAATGAAAGCGAGATGGTCACAAGTCGACTAGATGGCTGAAAGGTTGGGGCCTCGTTAAAACCTTCCAAGGTAAAACCCACCCTTGTGGGAAAAACCCTTGGAAGGAAAAAGAGTACCTCCCATAATAGAAAATGCGTCTAAAAGAGAAAAAGAAAATCAGAATCCAAGACGCACTAGACAACAAACTTAAAGTTAGACTGGCCAACATAATCCTAAGTAAGAGTCGGAATTATCGCCGCTGGAGGCGCCTCCCACCACATAGTATCATGCGCCGTCTTGCTAAGGATATCCGCAGTCCTGTTGCCTTCCCGAAATATGTGCGTGGCCACCAAATTCATCTGAAAAAGAAGGTGCAGTGTGTGTCGCCACATGCTTGGTGACGCCTTGAGGTACCCATGTGGATCTCTTCCGCAAAGAACTCCACCACATAAACCGAATCGACTCTAGCCATAGTTGAGTCCAGCCCTTCTTGAAAGCGTAATGAATCGCCCCATGGCCGCCATCGATTCGCCTCAAAAGCAAAACCCAAACCACAACGGCCCTGGCAGCCCACGAAAGAAGCCTTTGCAGTTCATAAAAACCCCGGATGCTGTAAGACGCCCGGGCACTCCCGAGGCGCTGCCGTCCGTGTTGACTTTGATCCAGCCCGGCAGAGGTTTTTGCCAAGTGACCTGCACAATCTTGGTGCCTGTCTTGAGTGCCCCGGAACACAAAGTCTGTGGAGAATGAAAAGGTCCTATTAATCATTATGCATGCAACCTCGGTCTAAGGAGGATGACTCCAGAATTAGAACACGAAGGCGTAGGATGGACGCCTCCACTGTCCAGTTCTTGTCATTGAAGGTCAAGTCATTTTTGATTTGCCAAATGAGCCAAATATCGGATAACACTGCAACCCGCCATAAAAAGGCCACATGCTCACTGAAATGGAAACTCATTAAACGCACCAAAAATTCATTGAAGCTAAAAGCCATAGAATATTGGATATCAAAAGATGCAAAAATCCACCACCATAGTGCCCCTGCAAAAACACACGAGACAAATAAATGATTAACAGATTCCGCATCAGCATAACAAAGACCGCAAATCGAAGGGCCTGTAAAGGAATCCTGCGCATGCAGTACATCCAATATGGCAAGTCGATTATGGATTGTGCGCCATGCCACAATCGAACGTCATTCTGGAATGTGAGGAGACCAAATCCAGGAACCCCATCGAACCTCAGGGGAATGAGGGCGCAGATAGGTGTAAGCCGACTTTGATGTGATAATCCCAACCTCAGAGTGAAACCAGGCCCGCGTATCCGTCGATGCTGGAGCAATGGGGACTCTAACAATATCTCGGACCATATCCAAATATGCCTTTATGAACGAGAATGTGAAGTGCCAAGACCCGTCGTAAAAGTAATCCGTAATGCGATGACGAAATAAATACAAGTACTCCTGCGGTATACCAATCCTATCGGCAATGGTGTAACCCAGCCAATTATCCAGCCAAAATAAAATGCCAGAGTTACTTCCGGGAATCCAGCGACAGTCCTCCAAGAAACCCGAAATCCCAGGCCAAATCCCACCCCAAATGGAACAGGGGATGAACGAACGGCGTGGAACTACGTCTAAGGTCAAAAAATGCTTTTCGAGGGTGTTATGAACCAAAGAGTTTGAAGTCATAATCTTCCAACGCATCTTCATAAGAAATAGACAGAGAAGTCCCTTTCCACCTTCTGAACTTAAGAATAATCTTATCAAAAACCGGTTGTAGATCAGCCACTTTAGGCGCACGCTTGAAGATAGGGGCGCCTAGATATACCGCAGGGAAAGCTCCCATATGGATCCCAGTAATCGTCTGAATATGACCACGCACATAGTTAGAAACCCGGCTGCCAAAATATGCTTTAGATTTGTTAGGATTGAAAATCTGCCCTGAAATGCTAGCATAGAGATTAAGGATCTGCACGATAGTCACAATATCATCCGCATATAAAATGGACGAGGGGAAAATGACCTGCTTAGGCGCTAGGCATGCCTGAATCTGATTCCGATTGACCGCCTCCTCCAAGATTCTACTCAGAACATCCTTCGTGATGCAGAAGAGCAGAGGTGATAATGGATCCCCCTGTCTAACCCCCCGAAAGCAAGAGAAGTAACCCACAGGTGACCCATTCAGAAGGACTGAAATTCTTGAAGACCGAAGTATAATCTTAATCCAGTGAACGAACACTTCGAGAAACCAAAGGCGTAAAACGTGTAAATGAAAACCCCATTAATAAAGAGATCAAAAGCCTTGCGGATATCAATCTTAAAAATCTTACTGGCATTATTCGGTCCCTGCAAAATATTGAAAGCCTCCGAAACCAACGCAATACAGTCGTGGATCTGCCGGGATAAATCAAACGAGTAGGAGACAAGTAAGAAGAAATGATAGAGCTGAGGCAGTCGCCAAAATCTTGGTGATAATCTTAAAGAGAAATTTGCTCATCACAATAGGCCTAAAGTCCTCCACCGCGTTAGCCTCTTTAGTCATTGGAATGAGTGCCATAAAATTAGCATTCAGTCCCTCCGGAAAGGACGCAGTGATGAAATAATAACGGACAGCTGCCACCACATCATCAGACACCACGTCCCAAAAGTGCTGGTAGAATCTCCCATTAAAATCGTCCGGGCCCGGAGAACTGTCCAAACCCATATCAAAAGCCACTTCCTTTATCTCTAACCGTAGGGGAAATAAGCTGGTCGACCAAAAAATAGTCAGAGCTGGTTTGCCCTGTGTCTGCGAAAAAGTCGTGTTGCGATCCCCATCCTTTAACCAAGCCGAACGGGCTTTCTGCTGAAGAAATTCGGATTGCATTAATAGAGTACGAGACAACGCATTCGAGCCTCAAATTCCATATCCCCGTGAGCCTCGGTGAAACCCTCGGATTCAATATCAGCCTGAATTTGACTGGACCCTTTCCATCTGATAATCCACATGACGATTAACATCCCAAAAGACTTCCTTATTCCAAACCTTAATCATCTGTCGCAACCTCTTGAGTTTCCACATGACGCGCATCAATGGATTGGGCGGCACGCGCACGGAGCACCCAAGAAGTAGTGACAATATTCGAAAAGAATCGTGATGAATCCACATACGCCGAAAGCGAAAAGAGATCGTGGCCTTTCCTAATGGAAGAGGAACAAGACACCAAAATGGGATGGTGATTAAATACAATGCGCGGAAGAACCAAGCCCTTAACGACCTGCCAAAAAGAGAAAAATTGACATGTTGCTAGGGCTCGATCGGCTGCTGAAGGAGATAGAGGCCTTCGGGGAGCACCAAGTAAATGAATTCCCGTAGTAGTCGGGCTACAAACAACCCAAAGATCCTCCAAATAATCCCGAAATCCTCGAAAAGCTTGGGATAGAGTGCTACCGCTTGCCCGCGCTCATGATGTCCTAAAAACGCATTGAAATCTCTAATAAGCAACAGATCAGTAAGACCCAAATTCCTCAAATCCAGCCATAGCTCGCGCCCAGCAATGTGATCACACAAACCATGAGTAAAACCAACGTGGAAAGTCATAGAACCAAATTGAACTTCCAGAACAATACATTGAGTAGAGGACCAAACCTGATTACGGATAGAGATACCAGCATCACAGTAGACCCAAATGTCTGGACGTCCATTTGCCCTGAAATTCTGAGCCACGAATCTCAATCCCAAGCAATTCTAATAAGAATCCGAAATCGAAGAAATGTCTACTTTAGGCTCACAAATAGCCAAAATGAAAGGTTTGTGTTTATGACATATCGCCTTAAGAACATTACGAGAGGCGATGTTCCCAATCCCCCGGATATTTCAAAGATGCAATTCATTGAGACAGTGGGGGGTGGCGCCCGTGTTGAACGCACGGTAAAGACCGGAGTCTGGTGTGTTGCAGAGTCCGATGACTGTGAATTTGCCACTTCATCTGCATAATCTGCCCATCGCTTTGAAACTGCAAAATCTAACTCATTCGGCCCTAGGCGGTCTGTTTCAATGTTAATGTCATGAATTGCTGTTAATGGACCCTGAGTGACACTCTGGATTAATCTTGATTTAGCGAAGTCGATGGAGTTGTCCTGGAATGCATGAGTGAGGGCCTGAATAGGCTTGTCCAATGGATACTGAACCGTAAGAGGCAGAATAGTGGAAATGGGGCCGGTGTTGCGAGATAGAGGCCTTCGGAACCGGTTCTCTTACTGGATAATCGGACTGAGAGTCTGCCGACAGTAGGTCTGGATTGTCATCTGAAGTAAGGGCCTCAAAATTGTTACTCATTGGTATATCGGAAGGACAAGTGACTATAGCGCAGGTAGGAGATCCTGACCGCATATCCGAACCCGTATTTCCCATTGAGTCAACTACGGCCTTGCCCTTATCCTGCTGCGAGTACGATAAACTTTACGGACACTGGAACGACCTCGTTGCACTGAGTTTGGACGAGTGGCTGGTGCCCAGGAACGTCCCTGATCAAGAGATGTGTACCTTTCCATAGCCAAATGGCCCGCGTTATTGAGACGGCAAGAAGCTGTCGAATGCCCCGTAACGCTACATTTCGAGCAAAATTCTAGAAGTTTCTCATAACTGACTGACACGAAGGAGCACTTGCCAATGCGTTCCACCATGATATGGTCCTCCAAAGGCTTTGAAAGATCAATATCTACCAGAACCCGAACGAAGTGACCCAGGGAGCCATCAAGCGAATGTTGATCTATCTGTAGGGGGTTTCCAAGCACACTGGCAATCCCCAGGATTGTATTGGGATCCCAATATTCCAGACTGAGCTCGAAGATGCAGACCCAAATGCTGGCTACTGAAGTTTGCACCTTGCAAGGGGTAAAATTGTGCACCCATGGAGATAGACGAATAGTCCTCGGGTTAAGCGCCCAACTGGTTCATTGATGAGCCCGAGAACAATCATGCGCATTAAAAAACTTGACACAAAAAAATCCCTTGCTCAAGGGAATTAATTTCCAATCGTTCTTAATCCCCCATAATTCAGATAGGCACTTGTGCAAAAGCATAGTCGCCCATGGGTTGTTACCTTTTCCCAAAATAACCCTTCCAATCAAAGAGTAAGAAAATTCTGCGACGCGTTGTTGGTAACCATTTTCATCAATTGTAACGGAATAGTAATCACCTTTTCTAGCCGATTTAGAGATAAAATGGGGTTTACCAGAAACCATTTGGGGAAATGGGGTAAAATTACCTGGGGCCTGAGTAGTTGAATCCATATGATGAGTACCTGCAACGATCTTAGCAAAAGTGTTACCAAAATTGGGTTGAGCATTTGGAATATGAGACGAATGTCGGAGGTTCGTTTCAAAATCGGATGACATTGGCGGAGAGCTTCCAGCAATCTGCGGCGCGTTCCTGGGATCAGAAATAGGATGTGGGCCCATGGACGGGGGTCCATGCGGACGGTAGACAGCACCCCAGGGTCATCATTCCCCTAGGGGAGGGCGGCCTTGGACGTAGAGGATGTCGCTGGCCCCCCATAAGAAGGTGGATGGGGGCCGGCCCCCCCATGGCAATAGACGGCCATGGGGGTAAAGGAGGGCCCTCCTTGATCAGCGACCTGCATGGAAGAAGGGGTGGCGGTGGCCCCCTTGTCGCTGATCATCTCCTTGGAAGCTGCAGATGACGGTGGTGGAGGGAGGTAGGCCTCCGGTGGGGCGGCGCCCGCGATGCCGGTGGAGCGGCGTCGGACGATAGGTTGCGGCAAGGAAGAAACTTCCATGGAATATCGTAGCGGTGAAACGGGACAAGTGTTGAAGAGTTCCCATCGGAGGAGCTTCTTTGCCCACCTGCAAGTGGCGATGTCGGCCGGCGCTGCGATATCCGTCGCCCGGCGTGCTTGACATGCGGGGAGGATGAGGGACCTGAAGGTGTTGTTGTTCTTTGCGTGCGATGGAGAAGGACTTGCGTGGTGGGGAAGGTAGTTGGAAGTTAGACCATAAAACTCCGATGAAGCCATGACTGCCGACAAAAATTACCGGCGATGAGGAACCGTGCGAATGTAAGGAAGGGAAGAAAGAGAAGAGAGCATTAGGGTTTTTACTCTCTATATTCAATTGGTTATTTTTAATTGGGGTGTGGCATTTTATTGAGGAATTCTTGGTGGCTTATACTCCGATCGTTATCAATATTATGCGTACTCCAATTGCACCGACTGCTACGGATCGTCGCATATGGATTGACTTGGATGATGGTAGGGTTACCTTGGAAGTGGCATATAATCATGTTCGAGAATCATTCCCGGAGGTGAGTTGGGGAAATTGGAATTGGTCTCCGCATATTCCGGAAAGGAGGTCCATTGTCTCTTGGAGATCCATTCACAATCATTTAGCAGTATTGGATAATTTGCGCACCAGAGATACTTGTAGTCTGTCTGCATGTCCTTTTGCTATACGATATCAGAATCTATTGATCATTTGTTTGCAGAGTGTGGTTTTACGAGACAAATTTGGGAGTTGATTCAGAATACTTTTCAGGTGAGAATGCCGTTGGGATTGGGTATTAATCAGGTGTTCATTTTTGCCATCCATCAGAACTTTTGTCCGCAGATTAATTTTCTTTTGGAAAGTGGCTATGATTTCGGTAGTCTGGGTGATCTGGCACATTCGTAATAATTGGATTTTCGAAGATATCCAACCACTTACATCAACAGCCATCGTCTTGATTCGTGCATTCATCATCGAATACTCATCCTTCAATTAAAGCTACATGTCAAATACGATGCACGATATATTATGTCTTAGACATCTTGCTATTAAGGGTCATGTATGGCCAACACCTATGATGCAAGAGGTGTGGTGGCAACCCCCCATGCTGAGATGGATTAAGGTGAATACGAATGGTTGTGCCCTTGGTGCTCCGGGTTAGTGTGTAGTGGTGGGCGTATTTAGAAATTGTAGAGGGTTTTTTAGTGGATGCTTCACTAATCGGATTGGTACATGACATGTTTTTGAATCGGAATTGGTGGCTACAATGACTCCTATTGAAAGGGCTTACAAACGGGGTTGGTGCAAATTATGGCTTGAATCGGATTCTACTTATGTTTGTAGTCTTTTTCCTCCTGGTTCTTTGTAGGTACCCGGAAGTTTTATGCGCTGTTTGTGAGACTACTCTATACTACATATCGAAGATGGAGTTCTTGGTATCTTACATATACAGGGAAGGGAATCGGGTTGCTGATATTCTATCTAAAATGGATAGGGAGATCTCATGGTAGCACATCCCCCCAGAAACGATTTTGACGGACCTCCATGCGGATGCTATGGGCAAATGTTTCTACAGGATTCAATAGTTCTATGGGAATTTCATGCTTCGCAGGACGCACGGTCCGCCCGTGCCTAGAGGCACGACCGTGCATCCCCGACTTGGACCTTATCTCTTCGCACTCACGCACGACCTCCGTCTTTGGAATGCCCGTCTTGTGCATCTTCCATCCACAGAACTTTTGGTTCGGCAACACGCACGGCCAGATCGTGCTTTCTCGTATGGTCCGTGCGTGTTACGCATACACTCCACTCTCCGTAGCGGATTCTTTTGGTGGCTGACGCGGCATTTGGTTTTGTTTTTCCTTTCTGGGGGTACTCTTTTTCCTGCCAAGGTTTTTCCCCACAAGGGTAGGTTTTACCTTGGTAGGTTTTAACGAGGCCCCCATTCAGCTATCGGGTCGGCTTGTGACCTGGGTTCCTTCGTTTTTTTACTCGGCTTTACTTCTTAACTCGTGGTTTTCCCATTTCCTATTTGCTAGCTGTTTGGCATTGTAAACAACACCATTAACTTTTCTTTCTTTTTTTATGTATTTTCCTCATTTAGCTAAAAAAAGTGATGAATATAGAAACATATTTGAATAATTCGAGCATGCTCTATTTATTATATTGCGGGATCAAGAGATGTTTGACTGGGTGTGACTACTTGGTTTAAGGTACACAACGAGTTATTGAGTTGTAGGGTTATGTTAGTATGGTGTGACTTAATATAACTCTCCTCACCTATATTTTCTCACTTGGTCACACACCTTATTCCTTATATGAAAGAAGAGACGTGATATGAGAATTAAGAGGATGTGATTTGAATGAGTCGAATCAAATATGTATAAGTGTGAGATATTGGGTGCAATTAAGTTGCATCCATATTTGAGATAATAGAAAGTTTATTATGATGAGGTTTATCTAGAAACATCTCCC
This sequence comes from Rehmannia glutinosa, assembly GCA_016081115.2. Taxonomy (NCBI): domain Eukaryota; kingdom Viridiplantae; phylum Streptophyta; class Magnoliopsida; order Lamiales; family Orobanchaceae; genus Rehmannia; species Rehmannia glutinosa. The sequence goes on from CM071930.1 coordinate 38,922,931, forward strand.
ATCGGGACTCTAATCGAGACTTGGGATTGAGATATATATGGATATCTCTCCCTACAATATCGAGTCTAATTAAAAAATATGGTCTCCCACATCGAAAGAATAATCTCTCTCCTAAAATTTCTCTCTACGATTTTCTTCTTGGAGCATCACCAAAGCTCTCCAAGGGTTTAAGGTGTGCACATCCAAAGTAAATAACTTTAGTAGTTATTTACACCAGCGAAAAGATGATTCGTGATCTTGTTCGTGGTTCAACCAATCTACGGGTTCGTTCGTTGTTCGCGATTCATTAAGAGGAGACTTGTAGATGACTTAATCATGGATCAAAGGATGCTTGTAGAATGGGCTTAATCCTGGCTATGTGGATCGGGTTCCACTTTGCAAATAGTATACTCAATCCATCTTATGTGTGCAAATATGTGATTTATGTTTTGTTCCATAATTGCTAATACTCAATAAATTCATTTTTCATATGTTTCATAAATATATATATCTTAATCACTAAAAGAATGTCGACACACGTGTGTGCTTGAATGGTTTGTGGCTAAGATTAGTCATTGAATTGATCACATCAAGAAAACAGGGGCAAATAATTAAAAAGATAAGGCTCACACCCACCCCATATAATTGGGTGTGTTTTGGAATGTATATATTTGCCAAAACGGAAGCTGTGACACAATTTATCAAACTTAACCCAGTTTACCAAGCCGGTCTAACTATCTTCCAACATACATTAAAAGTAAGACAAAATCCAAATTAAGCATAAATAAAGGAATAACTAAATCAAAGTAAGGTTGCAACGGAATCCAGAAAATAAAAAAATACAACATAAGAATTGTTCCTCGGGATCCTACGCCCTGCTATTACAATAAATAAGTCCAAAGTCTAAAACACCATAATTAAAATTCATCGTCTTAATAAAATCCATCACACGGTACAAAACTAAGCCACGTCTTGGGTTCCATCGTTGCCATCGTCATGATACAGCTCTTCATCCTCTGGTTGATAAAAGAGGTGGGGTGAGAACAAAAATTCTCAGTGGGTGGGTGTCGGTGTGCGAGTGTGGCTCGTTTATGCACGGAAACTGGTTTCATGGAAAGCAATGCATGAGAGTACATATGACTTCACCCCGTTGTTTCTGTAAAAATTTCACCATTATATTAGATTTGTTAGAATCAGTCAAGCATTATTATTATCTTGTTAAATTTACTTCCACTTTCACTTGGATAAAGCCGAAGCAAATTATCTTATGCCACTTGGATAAAGCCGAAGCAAATTATCCCACGTCACTTGGATAAAGCCGAAGTAAATTATCCGATGTTACTTGGATAAAGCCAAAGCAAATTATCCCACATCACTTGGATAAAGCCGAAGCAAATTATTCCATGTCACTTGGATAAAGCCGAAGAAAATTATCCCACATCACATGGATAAAGCCGAAGCGAGTTATCCCACATCACTTGGATAAAGTTGAAGCAAATTATCCCACGCCACTTCACTTCACATTTCTCGTCACTTTTAAAATTTCACTTTATGGTTCACTTTAAATTTCACTTCAAGATTTTTCTCCCAAGTACTATCTTGCTCGTTCGAAATTCTGATAAAAATCGCTTAGTAAGTCCGGAGTGATCTTGGTCATATAATATCCGGTATTTATTTCAAAAAAAAAAAAACAAATTCGCGGTCTAGTTATCCGACGGATAATCTAGCCGGTTTTAATATTTGGTTCGGTGCATTATGTTCAAACTCGATATTTTTATTAGATAAGTACGAAAGATATATCTTAAATTTTTATAAGGTAACGAGTTAGAAAATATCAATTTCAAGGTCCTTAGTAAATTTTTAAATAAAAAAAAATATATTTTTATAAGGAGAATATTTTCTTACCGGGTTCTAAAATTCGATAAGTTTCAATTACTGACTCGGAAATGGGTAAGGTCAGTTTTAAAATTTTCTAAATTCCCATAGGAATATATTTTTTAGAGGTTCGAGACAGATTTTATAAAATTTGCAGATTCGCCCTATAGTTTTCAAAAACTGCGGTTTTTGACTTGATATTTTAAAATTAGATAACTCTTAAACCAGGAGGGGTTTCGCTGTGATTCCAATTTTTAAATACTTTTTTGAACAGTAATAATTTGTGGTTAAAACAGTTTTGAAAAAATCGAAAGTTAGGTACCTCAGTTTCAAAAATTACAATTTTGGCCCAAAAGCGGTTTTTTGTCGTTAAAGGCTCGTTTCAAGTCACATGATTATGAAATTTGAAATAAAGTTTCAAAATACCATATTAAATAAATCTTCAAGATTTTGAGATACCTTGACTGTCCATGTTTTGAAAATTTCAGTTTTGGTCCCTTAAGTTTTACACTTTTACATTTTGATATAAAACTTGTTCCTTATTGTATTTTCTTTCCCGGAAAGGATCTCAATCTTTTAATTCACTTCATATATGAAATTTACAGAGTCGTAGGTCCAATATTTTGAATTTTCAGAGGTGACCTTCACAGTTTTTATATTTATATTTTTGGCCCAATGTTTAACAATAATTGTAAAAATAACCCAAGCTTCGATTTTTCTTGCAAAAGTTACAAGTCCAGAATTCTAATAATATATAAAAACTCATGTCAAACATTTCCAAAACATATTTGAACTTTCATTGCATCATAAATCATAAAAGCATAATGATGAGCAATTTTATCAACATTTTATGCAAGAAAAATATCATACTCATCTTTTTATTTTCTCTAAATTTTATTAAAACATAAATCTCATAAATAATTGCTAAAATTCATAGAACATCATATTATCACATGAGCATGTATTTTTGTACACTAGTAGAAAGAATAATGCACTTTTTTGTAGAAATAATTTTCACCCACCTTGTAGTAGTTTTTTTTTTCGGGTTGATCTAAAATGGAGTCCTCTTCTTGGTATCAACTTCTTGACTCAAACTCTTTAAGGTCAGCCCCTATATGGTATTCAAACCATATTTTGGTGTTAAAATTAAAGTCTCAAATTTTAAAGGGATTTAATAGGATTAAATGGCTACTACTTACCTTAATGTCTTCAAGTAGTCTCTAAAAATGGAATTTTTCCTTCAAGCTTCTAACTTCAACTATGTAGGCCAGCCCCTAAGCTCAAAAAATTCATATCCTTGAGTCAAAAATTAATTCTTCATGATGTCAAGAGGAAAAATACTAAACCACAATTTTCTCACCTTAAATGTGTGTAGTCTTGAATTTCCTCTTCAAGTTTGTAGTCGAGTCTAAGTCTTTTAAGTCTTTGGGTGCAAGATGAAGAAGAAATTATTGTGTTTTTGTGTTTAAGTGTTGAGTGAGATTGTGTTGGGAGAGTTTTGGGAGTTGAAGGAGGATGATAAAATTTTCCTACCTTAATCTAGTGATGGCCGAATTATGGGGGAAAGTTGGAGGAGGATTTTTTATTTATTTTTTAATTAAAGGATAGGTTGGTGGTAATAATTGGGGAATTAGGACTTAAAATAATAAACTAGGCTACTTTCTTAGGGACAATTGGCCAAAAGCTATGTTTAAAATTATTTCCCTGGTTTACATAGCTTAGCCGTTTTATTGTGACAATTCATTTGGGCAAATTATTCAGATTGCCAATCCATTCCCAAAATAATATCATACTCCGATATGGGTAATAATATCAAATTAGCATGAAAATGCACATCTTCAATTATAATTTCACATGCGTTATATATGGAGTCAGTTATTTGGCTTGCGCCCATTGGAGCGGACACCTCTAAACAAATAGGCATGTGTTCCATGCATGTGTGCAAATTATGAGCAAATTGGGGTGCGACAAATGAATGAGATGACCCAGGATCAAATAATACTTTAGCACAGCGAGATACCAAAAGCGTACCTTCCACCACATCTGTTGCATTCGGGCCTTCTTGCCTGACCAAAGCAAATACACAAGTTGGTGCCCTTTCTCGGTTGTCCGGTCCATTTCTAAGGTTACGAGGTGGTGCACGTTTGTTTTTAGGGCGAAAACACCTTTGGCGATCCACGTAGTTAGTCTTTGGCCCGCCACATCATCGAGGCATTTCCCTTGTTTACGCCAACACTGATCTGGTGGATGTCCCGGTTTGTGGTAGTGAAAGCAAGTTATGGTTTGCACCGATTGTTTTCCGTTGTTGGCGGGGCGATTCCACCCCCTTGAAGTTTCGTAGGCGGCCCGGTTGTTTTCTCTATTACTGGCCTCTTTGATCCCCATGCCTTGTTCTGTTGAATTTGTCTGATTTGGTTCAAACCCATTTCCACACGAGAGGCGGCCCTAACTGCATCAGAGTATGTATCCATTTCCATTGTCAATAGTTGTCTCTGTAATTCTAATCTCAACCCTCGAGTAAATTTATACAACTTGTCCGCCTCGGTACTTATGGAGCCCAAAGCGTACTTTGACAGTCGATGAAATTTTGATTCGTACTGGGCCAATGGTGGAATTCATCAAGCCTCGCTTCTTGGACCACCTGAGGAATATATTGGTCCCTGAATTCTAACCAAAAAGGTGTGCCACGTCCTCCTAGTTCGGTCTTGTTCCAACCTTCTCTCCACAGATTTCCACCAATCACGGGTTGCGGATTACAATCGAAATACCGCTAGAGTGACTTGTTGCTCCCTGGTATATCGTAATGGCAAAAAAAATGTTTTCCATTTGTTCAAGCCAATCCTCAACTTTGGCGTCGTCCCAGTTCCCCGAAAGATGGGTGGATCGAAATGCAGGAATCGTTCTAACACTCTATCAGGTGATTCTCGCACCGGTTCCTGCACGTTCTAGTTCTGTCCAGTCTATTGCTGCATAGACATTAAGATCTATTGAAGGGCATGTGTAGTCAGATCGAGCCCAACAGTTGGGGGAGGTGTGAAAGTTCGGGCGATGGTGTTCTCTCTTGCGGAAGGTTAAGGTTTTCCCTGTCCATGTTATGTGGTCTCCCTATGCCTCTTTGACCAACCATCTGTGTTTAGAATAATTAGCATACATTCACTTATGTAGATAAAATTATGAGCTACGGTACAACGATCAATGATGCATAATATCTAATTTGACGAAGCAATCATGTTGAATGTAAGTACAATCATATTAAGACAATTGCGAGAGTAGTGTTTTCATACTGCATTTGAATTAAAATATCTCGATCAAATGACATACATAGCATTACAACACTTTGCATACAAAGTTTTGCGATTACATCGTTTGTGGTAAATGTAAGTACAACAAGTCAGGCTAATCTAATCGATGATGACGATATGAGCATCATCGTTGTTGTCATCATCCATATCATCTTCTCGAGCCTGATCTTCCTGCCATTCTTCCGGGTCTGATAACTCATCCGTTGGGTCCACCTGAGGCTCATCGTCTGGATTTTCTTCAGGTTCTTTCTCCGGATCCTCTTCCGGGTCTTCCTCGGGTTCCTCTTCGGGTTCCTCTTCAGATCTTCCTCAGGATCCTCTTCCGGATTTTCTTCTTGTTCTCCTTCATTTTCTAGGGCTACCTCCGGAGCGATATTGACTACCTCCAAAACCCGGTTTCATAGTAGTTGAACCTGTGCGTGGAAATCTGCCTGGTTCAACTCCATTTGTTCCTCCTGGTTCTTTACTTGGATTTGTAGGGTCATGACTTGGTTTCGCAATAATGCTTCTGTCCTACCCAAGTTGTTGATGGCACCCAGGTGTTGTTGTACTTGCCCCTCAATATCCTGTATTATTTCCCGCTGATGGTCAGCTAGGCGCTCGCTTCGATCGATCTTTTCTTGCAGCTCGTGGTTGGCCAATAATTGTTTTTGGTGTTTTTCGTTTTCCCAAAAGGCGTCCCTTGTTTTTTGATCGAGTTGCTCTTGAAGTACTTGTATCTGGGCCTCTCGTGCTCGTATGGTTCTACGTTGTTCCTTGAGTTGGATAGCTAGGGCGTTTTCTTTATTGTGCATATACGCTAATTCATCCTCGAGCGATCGGGTGCGTTGTTGTTCCAGCCTGAACGGGGCATCGGCATATGCAAACTGCGCGTACCAGTATGAGACTGCCTCCCTATGATAGTCTCTCTCGGCGGTTAATTCATACACTATTGACCAAGTCAGGAATTCGAATGACATTCTTAAACAAAACATAACTAGCGTTTGTCAAAATCGAGGATATGATAATATTTAAGGCATAAAGTTTTAGTAAGAAATTACTCACTCAGTCAAGTCTACTATGTAGGAACTTATTACCAGTGGACAATTAATAAAATAGTCTATCCTTTCTTATGGTTTCTAATTATCAAGGAAATATTTGTTATGAATGATCCAATAGTGGTGATTCCCTTTACAGGCGAAGGGTCCTATCCTGGGTCAGTTCGGTGTAAGTTTCTTTCTTACTAGCCGAGCTATGATACCATAACTGTCACGCCCCAAAACAGAAGTCGTGACATAATTTACCAAACTTAATTCTGTTTACCAAGCCGGCCTAACTATCTTCCAACATACATTAAAAGTATGACAAAATCCCAATTAAGCATAAATAAGAGAATAACTAAGTCAAAGTAAGATTGCAGCGGAATCCAAAAAATAAAAAAAAATACAACATAAGAATTGTTCCTCAGGGTCCTACGCTCTGCTATTACAATAAACAAGTCCAAAGTGTAAAACACCATAATTAAAATTCATCGTCTTAATAAAATCCATCATAGGGTACAAAATTAAGCCAAAGTTTAAGTTCCATCATTGCCATCGTCCCGATACAGCTATTCATCCTCTGGTTGATAAAAGAGGTGGGGTGAGAACAAAAATTCTCAGTGGGTGGGTGCCGGTGTGCGAGTGTGGCTTGTTTATGCCTGAAAAATGGTTTCATGGAAAGCAATGCATGAGAGTACATATTACTTCATCCCATTGTTTATATAGAAATTTCCGTTACCATTATATTAGATTTGTCAGAATCAGTCAAGCATTATTATTATCTTATTAGATTTAAAGCAAATTATCCCACGCCACTTCACTTCACATTTCTCGTCACTTTTAAAATTTCACTTTACGTTTCACTTTAAATCTCACTTCAAGGTTTTTCTCCCAAGTACTATCTTCCTCGTTCAAAATTCTGATAAAAATCAGTTAGCAAATCCGGAGTGATCTTGGTCACATAATATCCAGTATTTTATTTTAAAAAAAAAAAAATTTGCGGTCTAGTTATCCGACGGATAATCTAGCCGGTTTTAATCTTTGGTTCGGTGCATGTTAGGAATTTTATTGTTTAGATTTTGATGAATGCCATGTAAAACTTAGAATAAGAAAGTTGGCACCCCAATTCTTGTTGTAAAATGCATTGTAACAATTAGAGCAGGCCAAGCTGAGTTAAGTCAGCTACGCCCTAACATGCAAGAAGACAACTGAAGACTGGAAGGAAGACTTTGCTGTGAGACAGCCGAGTATGGCAAAGAAGAGTAGACGGAACTCTATGAAGAAGCGGTGAGATGCAAAATTGAGTGAAGTATCGGTCAAGTCAACTCAAGAAAAGCCAAGTCTCAAGTTGAAGTGACAAAGAGTCATCCAATGATTGGAAGGCGACTCTAAGTCACCTGGGGAAAGCAAGGAAATGCGATCAAGTCGAGATAATCAGTAAAAGATCCGTTCCACGAAATCAAGAGATTTACTTAAACAAGTAATATCTCCATACCACTTTTCTCGAGTGCTCGGTCCCTTGCGCGTGCAAAAGGAATGAACCAATGGGAAGCACTACACCGTGTCAGAACTCTGAAAAGGTGAAAGAACAATTCATACGAGGAAATGGCAATTCCAAGAACTGCAACAAGACAAGCCAACGACTGCAAAGTGACTTTCAAAAATAAGCCTATCTCTTCAACGGGCAAATTTTTGAAAGATCACTATAAAAGGCTGAGGGATGACTCTGAGAGAAGGTTACCTGAACCACGAACATTCAAGAAACAAATCAAAGTGTAGCCAGAAATATTCTCAAATCATTCAAGATTAATCCTCAAGCTTAACATTACGAAGTACATCAATCCAACACTCACCTGTGAAGGAAAGAGAACTTCAATCAGTTGAAGAGGAAACTTTTGAAGAAAAGGGGTCTACATTCCACGAAGGATTGTAGGAAGGTTCAAGGTCGAACCAAGTCTCAAGCTTTTGGAGGGCTTCGTGATCAAATCCAAAGAGCTTGAGCAAGTGAGCTGTAGTAGCAAGGCAGCTGCCTGTGAAAAGTCGAGTCGTGATGAGAAGCCACTGAGTAATCAAGGCGTCTCGGAGGCGAGTCCCAAAGGATCAAGTCACCGTGTGTGATCAAGACTTGTATCGGGATCATTACCACTTTGTAAACGATCATTACTTAGTGGATTCCTCCAGGAGTTGGAGAAGAGAGGAGTAGAAGAATTACCCCATCTTCGAACCTCTATAAAAACTTCATTGTGTCATTTACATTTCAGCACTTAAATTCTTGCATTTTTAACTGCTTATATCTGCTGATAAATTTGCTATCCACTTGATAATTTATAAGTACTAAATCAAGCTCTAAAATCTTGCTTAATCAAACTTAAGGGTGCTAAGTCTTCCATTGAAAACAAAACCACAAATTGAGTCAAATTATAGCCAACAAATTTGAGTTACTCCATCAATGACTCGGTTGAGTCATTTGAGAGATTAACTCTCTTGAGTGACTAATTCGACTGTCCATCAAGGACACAACTATGTAGAATCAACTCAGAGATTTAAAAGGACTAAATCGAAAATTTGGTAAGGTTTATTCAACCCCCCTTCTAAACCTTACACTTACACCCCTTGGGACCTACAAGTGGTATCGGAGCGGTTGGTTCATTGAACCCTCCGCACTGTTCTTGAACTAGATCTCCAAACTTTTCAAAGTCTGCTTTAGTACTTAAACCTTCAAAACTCTCTTTATCATTAAAAGTTATTATCATGGAAGCAAATTTGACACGCATCCCTATGTTCACTATTGAAGAATTTGATGATTGGAAAATTCATATGCGAGCTCATCTATCGCATTACATGATGAGATGTGGATAGTGATAGAAGATGGGCCTCTGCAAATATTAAAGGTGAACACAAATGTACGAAGAGTTGCAAACAAGGAGAAGAAGATGTTTGCTCCCTGACCAGTCATGGTTGAAAAACCAAGAACTGAGTGGACAAATGATGACAGAAAAATACAACCTGGACAATGTAGCCAAGGACATCCTTTACAAAACCTTGGACAAAGCCATGTTCAATAAAGTCAAATCATGCAAAACGGCTAAGGAAACTTGGGACAAGCTGACATTGATTTGTGAAGGCTCAGAGCAAATCAAAGAAAACAAATTATCGTGGTCGTACAGAAATTTGAGAACTTCAAAATGATCTCGGGAGAAAACCTGGATCAACTGGATGCTCGGTTTACGAGAAATCACAAATGAGCTGTCTACACTTGGAAAGGAATACACACAGAATGAAATGTGTATGAAGATCCTAAAAAGTCTTCCACTGAATGGGAAATGAAGGTCATGGCACTAAGACATTCCATGGACCTATCAAAGACATCCAACCATGAACTATTCTCGGACCTCAAAGCCTACGAGTTTGAGCCGAGAAGAAAAGACCAGAAGAGATAACAGTTGTACCCAAAACACTGCTCTAATTGTCAAAGATGGGAAGAGAGCCGAGGTCAAAGAAGTCACTCGACCCGGAAAAAATAGCCACGATGGTTAAGAGGTTCAACAAGTTCTTCAATAAGAACTACAAGAGAGGAAAGGGTGAATCTTCCGGAAGACACTCGGCTCCCTCCAAATCAAGGAAGACAAAGCAACCAAGAGAATGATCATCAAAAAGTTGAGTATCAAAGGGCGACAATCCAAGAATGGAAAGAGTCGATCAAAAGGTTGAATATCTATCTTTGAACTATAGACAACCAGTCACTATGCCATTGATCATCCATATCCCGTAGTCAACAAATACGGGGATGAAGAAGAAAGAAAGGTCTTCGAGAAAGAAGACAAGAAAAGAAAAAGGCAATGATGGTCAGAGATCGGCCGAGACACCAAGTTAAGAGAGACAGTGATTCAGAGAGCAAAGAAGCCGACTACTCAAGTGACTCAAGAAGAAGCCCGATCCGCTTGATGGCCAAGGAACAAGATCAACTCGACCAAGAAGATGAGGTACAATCTAACTCATCAAACTCGACATCGATGATAGTGATCAGACACACACACTTCATCACCCACTTGATCTTTATGATTCATTAGGCAAAATGATGAAAGATTTTGAACACATTAAATCCTCACACACACTATTGAATGAGGAAAACAAACTTACTAAAAGTCAAAACTCAAAGCCGACTAAGGAGCCGAGTACTCTAAGTCAAATAAATAGCCGATGAGAATGAAAGTTTAAAGGCCGAAAATACTAAATTAGTAGCGAAATTGCCGCTATAGAAAAGAGGGAGAATGACCTCAAGAATGTTATTGCCTCATTCACTAAGGCATCTAAATCATCGGATGATCTTATTATGAGTCAAAGAGAATGTGGAGACAAGACAGCTTAGATTTAATTCCTCTCGTGCTATGTCAAACCTCAAAAGTAATTTTGGAAAAAGGATCTTCAAGCCATGAAGAGTCTCGAAAAATCCAAACTCTAAATGTTGCACACACATTCACTCCAAAGCACAATAACAAGCAAACTGGCCTTGGTTATAAAGGAAAAGGAAAACAGCTACTGAGCGAGTTGAGTGTCTTTGAAAGGGCATGAGAAGAGACTTCACCGAGTCCCTCAAAAAACTCCAAACAGAAAATACTCGTAAAGAAGAAGCGAGCTACCAAAACCCTTAAAATCCATAAAAGAAATACATATGATGGGAATGGTAGAAAATATCCAAGCCAAGTTGATTGAATAATGTGAACTATCAAAGATAGACTTATGGAATATAAGCCCAAATGGCAAAGGCCTAGAACTCAAGAAAGGCCATTCCAAAAGCATAAGAGCTTTCATCAAAGACACATATGCACCTAGGCACTACACTTCAAAGACACCACAATTACCCAAGGAAGGCAATTGCTAAAAACACATATGCAGCATACGTGACAAAAGAGACAAAAGATGAACCTAGAATCCCAAGCAATTTGCCAGGATTAATTATGATTATGGCACTCGATAGATGGCAACCCCTTAGAGTCAAATCATTTGCTATAAGTTGGTTGGATCATCTTACAATTCTAACCCCTCAGACCTGGCAAGTATGGGTACCTAAAACTTAATTTCCTTGATTGCAGTTCAAGGAACAGAAAGTGCCAAGGAACCTGGTACATGGATAGTGGTCGTTTCCGCACATATGACAGAAATAAGAAAAATCACAAAATTCAAGGAAGTTAAAGGAGCAAAAGTCATATTTGGAGGAAATGAAGCTCCTGGCGAAATAAAAGGCATTGGATCCATCAAGAGGAATGGATTAGAGATCACATATGTTGCATATGTTGAAGGACTCAACTTCAACTTACTGAGCATCACCAACTCGTGACAAGGCTACAATGTTGGATTCAACATGGGTATATGCCAAATCAAAGATATTGAATCAAATGAAGTTGTCTTTGCAAGGATGTAGACGAAAAAATATGTATGTAGTGGATTGGTCAACTCGCAACACCCAAAGACTTTGTCTACTAGCAAAGAGTACAAAATTTCAAAACGAATCAAGTTGGTTGTGGCACAAAAAGCTGAGTCACCTGAATTTCAAAACGATTAACAAGCTGGCAAGAAGTCACCTTGTTGGTAGTAGATGACTACTCAAGATATACATGGACAATATTCATGTGTAAGAAGAAAGAAACTCTACAAAAACTACCTAAGCCGATGAAGAGGATTCAAAATGAGAAGAGCCAAACCATTATCAAAATAAGATCGGACAGAGGAACCGAGTTTGTCAACGGAATAATAACCCGCGTATTGTATTGAAAATGGTATTGGTCATGAACTATCGCTGAAGGACTCCACAGCAGAATGGAGTTGCGGAAAGAAAGAAACGAACTCTCAAAGAAGCAAAGGACCATGTTAGTCAACGAGTTACCAAAAAGATTTTGGGTCAAGCAATCAACACACTTGCTACACTCAAAACAGATGTATGATAAATAGACAAACAAAGACTCCCTATGAGATCTCGGATCGAAGAAAACCAAATGTTGCATATTTGAGAATATTTGGATGCAAATGCTTCATCCACAACAATGGCAAAGACAATCTAAAGGCTTTTGATGCTAAAGCGATGAAGGTATCTTCTTAGATACTCAAAGCAAAGCCTACGTAATACTCAACAAAAGGACTATGGTTGCGAGGAATCCATTCATGTGGTATTTGATGAGCCAAATATAAATGGAGAAGACATTGAAGAGTCACCGATAAGTCAATCATCCAACCATACGTAAAAGTCCCTTGCGTCAAGTCAAGCCGAATTATCAATTCGTAAGAAGATGAGATAGCCGGGATCTCAAAACACCGGAAAATTTGCACTAAATGATTACGAGAGAGGCGACCACGCACAAATGCAAGTCGATCAATCCAGCTAACTTACTCCAACTGATGTAAGATGGCTGAGAGACCATCCACCGAACTTGTCATTGGAGATATAAGAGAAGGTGTCAAAACAAGATCCAAAACTCAACAAGAAGCCATGTTCACATGCTTCATCTCACAAATAGAGCCCAAAGATGTGTCACAAGCATTGACGACACACATTGGATTCAAGCTATGCAAGAAGAGTCAATCAGGTTTGAAAGAAATAAAGTATGGGAATTAGTGCAAAGACCCATACATCAAAAATGTTATTGGCACCAAATGGGTGTTCGAAATAAGATGAACGAGGAAGGTTCTGTGGTAGGAAACAAAGCAAGACTAGTAGCCAAAGGATATTGCCAAGAAGAAGGGATAGATTTTGATGAAACATTTGCCCCCTGTAGCAAGATTGGAAGCTATAAGGATGTTTCTTGCCTATGCAGCTCACAATAATTTCATTGTATATCGATGGATGTAAAAAGTGCATTCCTAAATGGTTTATTGGAAGAAGAAGTGTATGTTGAACAACCTCCAGGATTTGAGCAGAAGACTCTTGAGATAAGGTATACAAACTCAAGAAAGCCTTGTATGGATTGAAGTAGGCACCGCAGCATGGTATGATACCTTGTCACAATTCCTAACTCAAAATGGATTCACAAAAGGAAAAGTAGATAGAACACTTTTCGAGAATTCAAGACAAGAAGAGTATTCTACTTGTTCAAATATATGTTGATGACATCATCTTTGGATCCACAAACAAAGAGTCTGTGTGAAAAGTTTTCAAACCTCATGCAAAGTAAATTTGAAATGAGCATGATGGGAGAGCTGGACATTCTTCCTTGGACTCCAAGTGAAACAGCTAGAAGGATGGAACCTTCCTAAGTCAAACAAAATACACCAGAGATTTAATGAAGAAGTTTGGTATGGAGGAGAAGTCTTCTCAAAAATACCAATGAACACATCCGTCAAAATGGACATGGATGCGATGGTAAGCCTGTAGATCAAACAAGATACGAGCACTTATTGATCATTGCTCTATCTCACAAAGAAGCAGGCCAGACATCACCTTTCTGTAGGTGTATGTGCAAGATTTCAATCAAGCTCCAAAAAGAGAGCCATATGACAAAGAACTAAGAGAATATTGAGATACTTGAAAGGAAGCCAAGAAGTAGGCCTATGGTATCCAAGGAAGGTGGATTCAAGCTAATTGGCTATTCAGATTCTCGACTATGCCGATGCAGAGTGACAGAAGAGCACTTCGTGCACATGTCAAATGCTAGAAACAAATGCTGATTTCCTGGTTTAGCAAGAAGCAAAACTCAATAGCCACCTCTACACCGGGCATAATACATAGCCGCAACAGTAGCCCAAGTCCTATGGATGAGACAAAGAATCGAGAGACTATGAAGTTGAGGAAAAAGAAATTCCAATCATGTGTGATAACACAAGTGCAATTGCAATCACTCAAAATCCTGTGTTGCACTCAAGAACAAACATATTGATGTCGATATCACTTCATAAGAGATCATGTTGAAAAGAAGGACATCATCCTCGAATATATCTCAACCGATAAACAACTAGCCGACATCTTCACAAAACCATTATGTGAGTCAAGATTTGAAGAACTCAAACATGAGTTGGGATTAATCGAACTAAGTGAGACACACAAGAATCAAAGAAAAGAAATGGAAAAAAAAGGAGGTGAAAAGAGTTTAAAACAAAATCGGCTTAGTAAATCACCAGACGGAAAAAGACAACTACACCGAGTCGGTGATAGTTTAGTCACTAAGAGAACTATGAGAAGTAAGAGTTAAATCGCCTAAGGGAATGTCGAATAACTTATGAGCAAAGTGACAAAAACGCGGTGCTTTGATTAAGCGGGAATGTTTTAAGGAATACGCCGGATAATGATGATGTGCATGCATAAAGCCGCACACCAAGCTTATGATTGATATAAATGTTTTGCCGCATTAAATACGACATTAAATGCTCAATAGCGCAAAATCCAAGCCGCTGATTTCGATCACATTTCAAAAACCACCCGCACGCCCTTTCATAAAACCATATTTAAACCATTTTCGTCCCGTTTCTCTCTCACACTTCTAAAACTGCTCATCTTTTCTCAAAAGCAAAGTGCAAAAACTTCTCTCGAAACCCTATCTATCTCCAAGTCAATCTACGAGTTTTTCCTTGATATAATCATCGCACCAACTTATGACTTTACCAAGTTAGGAAAGCAAATCCACATTTCTACGGTGGATTTTGATGGAATGATGACAAGTCAAAGCTGACACCTAGTGAAGAAAATACGGCCCGAGAAGTTGGAAAGCGTCCGGACTAAAACCGTTTCTAACGTTAGAATATCGGAGTAAGCTATGTGGAGGAGGTGGCACAATTCTACGTGAATCTTGGGTCCGATGAATGAATCAAGTC
>CM071930.1:40347486-40464314 GCA_016081115.2 Rehmannia glutinosa
TTAAAATTTCAGAAAATTATATGAATGGTACCACAAAGTTATATAATTATTTTAAAACATTATGATTTAGAAAAAGTAATAACTTAGTCTATTAGCCCATTGGGACCATAAAAAAAATAATGGGCAAATGGGCCGGCACTGGCCCAAAATAAAAAATCTGGTTGGGCCGGACCAAACAGTACTTGGGCCATTATTTTTGGAGCCCAGCCCACAAAAATACACTGAGAAAATTGCCAACCGGGCCATCCCAGATTTTCGGGCCAAAAAAATCCGGCTCATTTTGGGTTTTAGAGCCCAGTCCGGTGCTTTTACCAGGCCGGGCCGAAATTGACATCTCTAGTTATAATGATCAAGTATTAATTTTCAACGGCTTCTTTATAAGTGAACAAACATCTAAGGGGAATATAGTTAATGATGAGTTGACAAGAATGGAATAAGAAAAACAATAACAACAAACAGAAGCTTACCTGCTGTACACATAACAGAAAAAAGAATAACGGGTCTAAGAATACTGCAAACAAGCAAGAAATCACAAAGAACTTGTTCCACTGCTGAACAACTCTTGTGTGAGGATTCATGACTCCAGGAATATAAGGATGCAGAAACGAACACATTCTCTTTGCCCATCCTTTTGCATCTCCATAGAGCATATTGTGAAACTGCAAAAATGGTGCAGGAAATTTACGAGTGCATTGACTGAATATGGTATGTAGAAAGCATACAATGGCAATTGAAAATATTGGGAACATATAGGCAGCAAGAATAACCTCAATGGGAATGACAAATTATTACAGCAATAAACCAAGTTAATGAGATATATTAAACTTACGAAGCCATCGCTTATATGAAAAAAACTTGCCTGTATTTATTGGCCTCAGAATTTAGACTAATAAAAGAAATGCCTCAGAAACAATTCAGACATAGGAAGAATGGAAAAGTACAATGTATTTGGTAGTCCATCCCAAACAACAAAATGGAACAATCTTATTGTCAAGCATGTCTGAATCTTAATTCATTGGAAATTGCATTAAACTACCAAAAAATGTCATGTTTGTTGTCAACAAGCATGACAGTTCGTGTTCCACAGAGGACTTCTATTATTATATCATCGATCTTCCATTTAAGACGTATGTTTTGAGAAAAAAACCTGCTGAAGTTATCCGATGTCATGGAAGCAAGTGATCGTGTGGAGAACACTATAGTGGTACAAAAACATGGTTAAGCCATAAACCATAAAGGAGGATAGTTAGGGGAGTGTTTGCAATAAAAAAAAAAAAAAAGTGATTCTCAGCTTTTGGCTGAAAAAATCATTTTTAGTTTTTGCAAATGTCAACTTCCGCTTTATTTAATCGAGAATCTAAAAGCAGGGAAATATGTGCTTTAGGTTTCTAATTCTGTTTCTGGTTTAACTTTAACAAACAAATATGCACTTTTACAACTTTTTCACCAAACACTCTCAACTTCTGATTATATTTGCAAACAATACCAACTTCTGATTCTCAAATACTTTTACTTCTGTTATGATAAATCACTTCTTCTAAAAGAGAAGTTTTTGCAAACACACCCTTAAAATGATAAACTGCAAGATGAATTTCGAGCAATACTGTTGTGATGCTCGATCTTGTAATAAGTAGAATAGTTGACTTAAATTTAATACCTTTGCATCCAATATCTCTGACGTTCTCGAATACCTCTGCCGCCCCTTAACATTGTAATACATCGGACAAGTCGTGCAGTATGGATCATTGCACATTCCCAATTGCCCTGACTTCAAAAGGTGTTCGTTTTTCCCCACATAGTCGTCCGCTGGCCAATCGTTATTCTCGGTGGGGGCAATTGAAGGATATCTTTCTATTTTGGGCTCATTAGTTTTTTTCCGTAACGCACCTTGAGGAGGAGGCTGAAAGATGAACTCATTGTTGCGGTTAGCATATAAGGGACCGCTCATCGGTACAATGGGATTTCGCCGTTGGTTTCTCAAAGGACCAGTGAAGCCGACGAGATTGGGCTCGTATTCGGAGGAATCTTGAGAGTTGATAGGGATAGACATTGATGCACTTCTCGTCCTGGTCGAAAAACCCCTGCTTGTAGTAGAGTCACTGCGATCGTCTGATTGGACGTACACGGCTGATAGCATAGGTATCTCATCTCTTTCAGAGGCATCCATTCCTCAAGTACAACTGCGACCAAGATATAAATTATAGTTGATCAAAATAATGTTTTAACAGCTGGAAAGTTGAGGATTTAGTAATAACCACAGACTAGCCATTAAGGGTCAGAATTAAAATAGATTAAATTATAGATAATTCTGTTCACTGACCGGAAATACAGACTGATATGGTTCAATCAAACTTTGCAAGTGATGAATACCAATTTTCTACATTAACATTCAGTATTTCACTTTTTACTCTGAAAAAAGACCTGTAAAATCATGTGTTCTTAAAAACAGAACAAAAAGCAGCATTTCAACACATACATCACTGTGTATTTATATGCACTTAAGAAAAGCAACAAAAGAAACACCAAATCAAAATCTTGCAAGAAAAACGAAAACTCTAATTCCCTCTAAGAGAACAGCCCATTTGCATACTGATCACAAAAAGAGAAATATATAAAATAAAATTAAAAAAAAAAAAGAAAAACATGTAAAGGAAAGGATAAGGACAATAAAACAAACAGACCTGCCTTAGCAAGTCAGCAGAGAAATAGTAAAATTCAGTCACCAAAGCCCACCATTTAAAACACCGATCTTTAAATACTAGCAGAAAAAATAAAGATAATTATAGATTGACGAAAAATATAAGAAATTACAAAATTATAGGAGTGGGAAACCCAAGACTTTAAAGGGGGGAGTGAAAGGACGTGGAATTCCTTTACTTGTGCAGAATTTAGTGGTGAACTAAGCCAAGTTTGGTGTGTGTGTGTGTGTTGAGTTGTAAAATAATTTGTGAAAAGCGAAGACTGAAAAGCGCTGACCGATAAAGAGATTTAGACCAGAAAAAGAAAACGTAAGAGAGTTTCCAAGAGGGAGAGAGGGGGACGGGACAAACAACACACACAAACATGCGGGTATGTGTGTGTTTTCTTGTTTAACAGAGCCGGTTGTTGTTGCTGCAATGAAATGAGCCGATTATGGTTGGTTGGCCCGCCTGAATTTTCAGACAGCCGACTTTTAACCAAGTCCAGGATTGGCGTGGTCTACCATGTTTGGCCTTATGTGATTACCCAAAAAGTCTTGGTCTTCTTTATTATTTTTCCTCGTGCCAAATATTATAAAATTGCTTTCTTAAAATATAAAATATAACAATGGAAAAGAATTTAGTAATTAACGTAACCACTAAGTATAGTGAGAAGAAACATTTCCATGATATATAAAAGATCTGAATTTTAAATTATGTTATTAACTAGCTATTTAATTAAAAAAATATATTATTCCATATGACCGACCACTACTTATTTATTTTGATATTTTTTTTTTGAGGAAATATTTATTTTGATATTGTTCAACATCAAACCTCTATTTCTTTTAAATACAAAACAGAAAATTCAATACTCAGTATTAAAGCCGACAAAATTGGTCTGGCAAACCCACATATAGAACTGGGCTGGACTTTATTGTTACTGTTAAAGGCTCGGAAAAAAAAATGGGCCTACTTTGGCTTGCCTAAATACACCAAAAATACACGTGTTGAATTAGGCTACAAGAAATACGAACCAATGAAATTTCGGCACGGTATGGTCCGGTTTTATGACTTGGCTCGTGTTGGGTTGCCAGCTCTAATCAGTATGGATGAGACCGTACAAATATTTATATTAAACTACTAAAAAATCATTATAATATACAAAAAATAGATAACTCAAGACTCAGTAATTTATAAAAATATATGTACAAAATAAAATCTAAATAAATTGCTCGAGAAAAATATGGCTTATCTTCCCATTATCCGTTATAAATTTGTTGAATGAAGACCTGTTACAAACTTATTTGGGTATCGACCCTTGTTGGGCATTGCCTTGGGAAAGAATAGTAATATGGGCCTATTAGTCCAAACTCCAATGTCTTGAATTTGGCCCGCCAAAACTTTTTGCTGCATTTATGACGAAAGTAGGTAGACAGTTTATTTTGGCACGTACGTAGAACTGAACTGATACATGGATGATTCTCGGTGCTCTCAATTCCCAATAAGCCACCCCACCCCCACCCCCACCCCCACCCCCATGTCATGTGTGTGTGTATATATATATATGCATGTATATCTATCTCCTTCTCCATTGCTTCATAGTAAATCCATTATCATCTCTCTCCGATTTTTGGAAAACTTATACCAGTAGAAATGGTGGTGACGACGACAATATCAGACTCCGATGAACATCTCCGCTCCACTTTTGCTTCAAGATATGTCCGCACTTCTCTCCCCAGGTACCTATCCCCAATCCCCCCCCGAGACGCAGAAAGTCACGTACGGTTTTGATTATTGAGATTATTTGCGTAGGTTTAAGATTCCATGTGGTCCGATGCCGAAGGAGGCTGCGTATCAGATAGTGAACGATGAGTTGATGCTGGATGGTAACCCTCGCCTCAATTTGGCTTCCTTTGTCACCACCTGGATGGAGCCTGAGTGCGATAAGCTCATCATGGCCTCAATCAATAAGAATTATGTTGACATGGATGAGTACCCTGTCACAACTGAACTCCAGGCATTTCCCTCTTTTATATTTTTATTATTCTTCGCGATATTAACTTGCTAACTCAAGCCAATTTTGGTTGATTATAGATATTTTATTAGAAACTAAACAATGCAACTGTTGGCCGTGGAGGTAATTAATATACTCAATCTGTCCCAATAAATGGTTCTAATTTAACTTTGAGTTTTCGATGAGTTGCAAAACTGAGAATTTTGTGATTTTTATATTAGTACCATCGAAAGTAGTAGTGGGGTTTCACGGCGTTATTTAATTTGAGAGGTGGGTTCGGAGAAGAATTTCTATGTTCGTAAATGTATCCTTTTTTGAAAGTGATATCTGGTATTTTGTTCTCTTAATGATATATTTGATGTCTTTGTCATGGGGGCATTGATTTTGCTTTACATGTTATGTTGATTATCGTGATGAAAGTATCTCTGACTTAAGTTATTTATATTTGATTATCATTCCTGTAGAATCGGTGTGTGAATATGATAGCTCATCTTTTCCATGCCCCTGTTGGTGATGATGAAACGGCCGTTGGTGTGGGCACAGTGGGATCATCAGAAGCTATAATGCTTGCAGGTCTTGCTTTTAAAAGAAAGTGGCAAGCAAAGAGAAAGGCACAGGGCAAACCATATGATAAGCCTAACATTGTCACGGGGCTAATGTGCAGGTCTGTCGATCAGTTTGTTCCTGTCTTTTTCGCCATTAGCCAGCTCTATCAATTATTAGTTACCTCTAATTCATGTATGGCGTTATAATTGGCAATGAGAGTTTCTGAAAAGTTTGTCATTTATGTTGTATTGAAAAGAAAATGCTAAGAGTAGAATGCAATTTTCAGTAGTAGGCAATTCCAGCTTATTCTTCGAGAGCATTAGCATCTTGTAAACATTGTTTTGAGATTCTTCCAGTGTTTGAAGCCTACATTGGTGATTTAGATAATGAGAGAAGTCCTTCTAGTAGGAGGACGAACATATGTTATTCGCTCCCATGATCCTTCATTTTCTTCTCATTGAATCTCCCACACAGATTTTTTTAGTGATGGATGTGCATCAAAAAGCTTTATTTCTTTGTCAACCTGACATTTATATCCCAATGAAGATAATTCCTCAGCCCAATATCAATGTAACTATGCAAATCACCATTTTCTTTGAGAAAACCAGAGTGTTTCCTTTTGTAATCTAGTTTGACTTAAATAATGTGTGCGACCTATTTTATGATCATTATATGGTTAAGCAACAGTACATCCGAATTGTAATGCAAATCATATTGGTTAGGTTTGCTGGGAAAAATTTGCAAGGTACTTTGAGGTAGAATTAAAGGAGGTGAAGCTAAGGGAAGGATACTATGTAATGGACCAAGCTAAAGCAGTGGAAATGGTGGATGAGAACACTATCTGTGTTGCAGCTATTCTCGGTTCTACACTGACAGGAGAATTCGAGGATGTGAAGCTCCTCAATGAACTCCTGACGAAAAAGAACAAGGAAACTGGATGGGACACCCCAATCCATGTCGATGCTGCCAGTGGAGGGTTTATTGCCCCATTTCTTTGCCAGGAGCTTGAATGGGATTTTCGTTTACCACTGGTAAAGAGTATCAATGTTAGTGGTCACAAATACGGCCTTGTTTATGCAGGTGTTGGGTGGGTAGTATGGAGGAGTAAGGAGGACTTGCCAGAGGAGCTTGTCTTCCACATCAACTACCTTGGATCTGATCAACCTACATTCACCTTAAATTTCTCCAAAGGTAATTTTTTCACTTTTCGTTGAAGGTTTGCGGTTTTTGTTGGTAGTAGAAAATAGAACAACTACATTCACCAAAACTGTATTCTTGTTTACATGGGCAACTTGCTATCCCCTTTGATATTTCAGTCAATTTTCCTTAGAACTGGCATAGGCAGGTTGCTGGTTCAAGATATTTTCAGGAAAAATGGTAGCTTTGCTGAAATAAACATTAAAGAGTTAATACTTAATAATATGTAGTAAATTCCAGTTGATTTTTGATTACTCTTGCTCCGTGCGTCATGCAATAAGTCTCCGCTATCTCTATATTGCTTATTGCTATTACAATTATTGGATTTGTATTGGATTACCGAAAGTTTTGTATAAGAAAAAGTGTTTTTGATAACATAGTGATAAAGGGATGTGCATGCTCTGAAATCTTTCTTGTTAGAATTAATAGAATTAATTCATACCCCCCGAATCATCACGTGAATTATCAAGAAACAAATAAAAAACCAAATCTAATCGGAAGCGTGCCTTAAATCCATAGACACAAATTGATACATTTGATTCGTGTTGACGCGTGTGAATCCTTATGTGGGTTAGCGTCTTCCACGCCCAAATCCTTTAGGTACTCCATTGGTCTCTCTCAAAGATGGGGAAGAGGAGAAGAGTGACGACTGATTTGACTTGGGGACCATAACCCTAATGAGAGTTCTTTATATACTAGGTTAATTAGAAGCCCATCAATCCTAATTAACTAGTATTGGGTCTCTACACATTGCAAAAATCACATACCCAATAGATATCCCTAGAGCCCTATTAAATTAGACCACGTAATTGGCTCCATTAAATTAGATAGCCCATAATATAATTGTAATTACATATGTAAGTCCACATGGGAAATTAATAAAAATCCCAACAATCTCCCACTTGGACGCGACATAGACAATTATATTGTAAAATCCTGAGTGCGCGCTGAAAATGCTATCTATCCTTGAGATATCCCCTTAGATACAATCTGGTCCATCTCATACATCAGTGTGAGATCAAAGCGGCTTCGTTACACTTAAATGGTAACTGACCCATCAATGGTCACCACACCAATATATTAAATGACATAGATCAAGTATTGATGCGTAGCATGGAAATTATATGTAACGTGATCTCTAACATACCTATTTCCAACTGGTCCTACTTTATTCTTTATGAGATCATGCAAAATGCAAATCATTCAGAGTCCAAAACCAAAACCTTATTCTTTATTCTGCAGAAGATAATTTCAAAATGTGTTTAAACTTGAAGAACATCAAATTACAAACTCCCACTGAACATGCACATCTTTAAAACCGTACAACACCCATATGAGCATCATGCTCGTAACACCTTAGTTGGTAAAACCTTGGTGAGCGGCCGCAATGTGGAGTTTGTCCGAATATGTTCTATGTATTTGAATGACTCTGAATTATTTCTTTATTACAACAAGAAACTTGAAGTTTATGTGCACCTCAACTTCAATAGTTTATGTTGTTGGAATATGGTAAAACCGAGTTATTATCACATTATCCTCATGGTATGTCAATGCCAGTCTTAATATGCGACTGGTGACAATATCTACCATATCCATTGATAAGATGCCTCTTAACAAGCTAAAATTGTCATGTGGAATAAGCTATAAGTGTCTGCTTGGCACTTTCCAAAAATAGCTCATCCAAATAACAATTAAGTATAGCCCAAACTGGATCTCTTTATTTTATTGGCATCAATCAAAATCGGAAACAGAAATACCAAATGATCTCCCAAAGATTTGATTTCCGATAAGTCAGCATATAAACCTTTGTTCTATGTAAATACTTTATAACTTCTTTATTGGCTGCTTTCCAAATGATCCATCTTGGGATTAATATCTGTCTAATAATCCTACTATGCACACTATATCCGGATGTGTACATACTTGAAAATACAAAAGACCTCTCATAGTTGATGCATAAATTGTCTTTTGTATATCTATAACTTTAGACTCATTCTTGGGGCACTAAATGAATCAAACTTAAGATCCTCAGTAATGGGATTCTCTCCCACTAAACCTACGGTATATACAATCATCAATTTTATATATCTCAAAACTAAACGAGATAAACTTAACGATGATTATTTACCATAAATGAGAAACATGCCAAAAATTTAAAATGAGCCATGAGTACCACAATGATTTTAAAGAATCTTTCGATAAATCTAAAATAAAAGTTTCTTTATAATCAATATCTACCTTTTGATGAAATTAAACAACAACATGGCAAATCGTATATCTCTCAACACTACCTTTGAACCTCTTTGGTTTTGATGTTCATCAATAATCAAAAGCTTTCACACCTTTAGCAATTTGATGAGATCCGAAGTGTCATTGGCATCATGAATTTCATCCAATTTTTATGGCTTCCATTCTTGAGGTTGTTGAGTTTGCTCTTTAGAAACATTAGTTCCTTAACATTATCTTGATAATCCGAATTTGCATCTTGAACAATGTTAGGAATGAACGCCTAATCATTGTCAATTGCAACTGTAGGAGGAAAATAAACTCCACTTTCATGATAGTGTTTATAACCTTATTCTCCCCTCAAACTCAACTTCCTTAAGAACCTTCAAGTTTCTCATCTCAAGTGACCTTATAGAGTATCTAACAAGCATAACTAATAGTTCTTGAGTCCATTTCCTTATTAGGCGAAGACCTTATATTAATCGGACAACCCCAAATATGCAAATATCCAATATCGAATGTTCATATATCAAAATTCCATAAGGGCTTTAGCTAGCTCTGCTAGATTAGAACCCTATTAATAATCCATGTCGTAATCCTATTACTTCTCTCGAGAGAGTTTTGATGAAGGAAGAATGATTAATCATACTTCTTACCACATTCATAATTCTTTTATCGTTTCATATGTTTTGTACCATGTGAACTAAAGATGCAAAGTTTCATTAAATGAGACAACCACATCATCAATGATAAAGAACCAACATGATTATTGAAAGAGAGCAAAATTACTATATCCAAATTGAACAATTATAACCAAAATTTGCTCAAATGGAAATAGAAACAAAATCCCACAAGTCCTTTCAATGTTCAATAACCTTCTCATCAATGATTAAACCTAAATATGTATAGTCTCAACCACAATTGTTTTACCATTACCATCACAGATGCATCTTTCAACATCAATTTGTAATTGGCTCCACAACTAACTTTGCATCAAAATATATGTGAGTAATAGAACATGTACCCACAAAACATGTCTAGGTACAAAACAAGACTGAATGAAACATAACTGAAGTGAGAAGCAAATTTTAACACGACATACTTACTGGGACATTTTACATGTATCCACCATTCTTGCGTATGTAACATGTAAATTCCTCATCCCGTTTCTTATACATTCTTTTTGTGGTGTCCCGCTTTCAACCTTTATATCTATATCCCGAGGAAGAAAATGCCAGTGAGTACTCTTAGTGTTATCTCGCTCAAACTTTATTTTCTCGCACAATGAGAAATGATCTCCGAAGAGTCATCTTAATCTTTAGGGTGTTGTTACCAACTATAAATCCTTATTGTACAAGAAACTAAGTAAAACCATAGAGAATTCTAACTTTATGAACTTTACTTTGAAGCGAAAAGACACATCCTAATGTACTCCCGTATGCTCCATTTTTATTTGTAACCTTATTGAAACAAGATTAGTGGAGATAATACTTTTTCACCAATATCTTTAAGAACTCCTCAAAGACCAACCTCTTCAAACATAATGCCCCAAAAATTTAAAACATTGAGATAACATAAATAAAATCCATATAGATGATACTTTAGAAATACAAGCAGAAATTTAATTGAGGGAATAAAAATAAAAAAAATGCTCACACTTAATCATGTCATAACATAACAACAGGAAATTCATACTTATGCATGACACTAGAAAATGATAGTGGGCCCATCTTGAGATACCTAGCACAACATTGATGTTCAGTCTTTGGACAAGAGCATCAATTGTAAGTGTTACTCTCAAATGTAGTAATCAAATACTGACAATAAGTCCTGTCAAACAATGACCTTCCTTTGGGCCGATTATTGTTTACATGGATAAATTAATAATCATCACGTATTTATTACCACATGTATGTCTATTATTCGGCCAAGTAATAACCTTCCTTTGGGCCGGTCATTATTCGCATAAATAATAGACGCACACATCTTAATATTCCAAAATAAATAAATCTACACAATAGAGGTTACTTTGGCAACATATTGTTTCAATTAAATTATAATGAAAATATCAGACATCAAATATAATCCTGATTCATATGTCTATCATCTGGCCAGACAATAACCTTCCTTTGGGCCAATTATTAACCGCATAGATATAAACAAACCGCAAATCTTTTGCCTGAATCTAATATTTCAAAATAAATTTAGTAACAGAGGTCACTTTGGCGACATGCTATTTCAATTTATCTCGAAATATAAAGATGAGATTCGCTAACTAAAATAAAAATTAATATATCAGGATTATAACTAAATTTGGGTCGTAATCTCAAAATATTAAATTTAAATCCAATCCTGATTTAAATTTAATTCAATCCTTACGGGTATGAATAAATTCATCCCAACTTTATGACCCAACGAAGCAAGCTCTAACCATAAGCAAAAAAAAAACATCCTTACTAGAACTTAAAACCCAGAGTGGCAGATTAGGCTTTCAACTTTATATGAACTTGATTTCAAATTAACCTTATTTGAATATAAAGTCCAAAGAAAACTAAATAAGACTTTAAATTCAACTTTATTTAAATTTAATAACCCAGATATCCAGATTGAGTCATAAATCTAACTCAATCCAAAATCAAGTCCAATATCCAAAATTTCAAGCCCAAAATTAAACCATATAAATTTGAGCCCAAAACAATTAAACTCAACCCTTAATTCTTTATTTTGATTTAAAGCCTGAAAAACCAAATAGGCCTAAAATCAAACTTTTATTTTTCTTTGCAAGAGCTTGATCTTAATTTGAGTGAAATTCCCTACGGATTATATTTGAATAAAAATTCAAAATTAATCCAATCTTTATGGGTTGAATAAAATTCATCCCTTAATGACTCAATACCTTAAGCCCTAATTAATAATCCAAAATTTTCCTTAATTGAAATTTGGACTCAAAGTAATTCAAGCCCATAATTCATCCTTTATTTAGACTTAAAGACCCAAAACAAATATTTAGGTCCAAAATCTAACCTTTGACTTTGGATTAATAAAAAGGAGCCAACTGCTTTAATCCGTTTCCAACCAGCATCACGCCCAAAATTTACGTTAATTGGGTTCAAGAAATAGGCCCAGTACTTTAATTTAAGCCCAAAAAATGAAAACAGGCGCGTAACCCTTGAAGACTGATCTCTTCGCACAAAGGCAGCCCCGCTGCCACTACTTACCACCACACCGCCGCCGGCCTCCTGTCACCTGCCGCTGCAAGATGCAGTCCGCACCGCTGCCAGCCCAGGGAACGGCTCACCGAAAACAGCAGCACAATCAGTCCGACTCCCAACTGCCGATCGGAAATTCATCGCGCAAGCTACAATTCCTCTTTTACGTCTGATCGTTTGGTGGGTGGTGATGGTGATGGTGATGTGCCGCCGGAATAAACCAAATGGCAAACACCTTTTCTCGCCGCCACCGCTGCTGAATCCTTTACTGTAATGTGAATTGAGTTTGGGCATCGATGTTGGTGTCGGGGTGAGGTGGTCATGAAAACCCGGATCGGCCTCTTACCAAATTCCCCAAAACAATTGTTTCATATCTCAATTTTCAAAATCTGGCAACTAAACAACCCTTTTGGCTAACCATACCAGAATGAAATCTCAAGATAGTTTTACAGCATAAATTCCATAACTAAATGGAATACTAACATCGAAATTGCAACAGGGTTCGAGATTTCAGAAAACTTTTTTAATTCTCACACAAACAGAATCAGAATTTGATATCCGAAATATGCCGACTCATCTAAGATCCGATAACAGATCTTAATACAAGCAGAAAAGAACAACAATTCAACATGATATGCTCTGATACCACTTGTTAGAATTAATAGAATTAATTCATACCCCAGAATCATCACGTGAATTATCAAGAAACAAATAAAAAACCAAATCTAATCGGAAGCGTACCTTAAATCCATAGACACAAATTGATACCTTTGATTCGTGTTGACGCGTGTGAATCCTTATGTGGGTTAGCGTCTTCCACAGCCAAATCCTTTAGGTACTCCATTGGTCTCTCTCAAAGATGGGGAAGAGGAGAAGAGTGACGACTGATTTGACTTGGGGACCATAACCCTAATGAGAGTTCTTTATATACTAGGTTAATTAGAAGCCCATCAATCCTAATTAACTAGTATTGGGTCTCTACACATTGCAAAGCACATACCCAATAGATATCCCTAGAGCCCTATTAAATTAGACCACTTAATTGGCTCCATTAAATTAGATCATCATCATCATCATCAACTACACCTTATCCCACTATGTGGGGTCGGTGGTGTGAAGTTTATAGTGTCAATTAATTGTCTAAAATTAGTTAACACTACAAATTCACACAAAAAGCAAAGTGGCAAAGTTTTACGCCGGATGCCCTTCCTGACGCAACCTTCATACGAAGGAGACTCCATTAAATTAGATAGCCCATAATATAATTGTAATTACATATGTAAGTCCACATGGGAAATTAATAAAAATCCGAACAGCTGCTGCTCTTGCTTTAGTAGATAGTAGTCGATCTCAAAGAACACAAAAAATAGTGGTTTTAACTTACATGTTTAAATTTTCAGGGTCTTGCCAGATTATTGCCCAGTACTATCAGTTCATAAGACTTGGCTTTGAGGTAATTGTTCAAACTGAATCATGCAGTTGATCCTCAATAAGAACTGTTTGAAGGGATAAGAATCTACACCTTTTTTCTCTACTCTATGATCAAATAAATGGGATATGGAAATTGAGTTATACATGTTTTGGACTCCCGAGATTCCAGTATTGGAACTCTGAAATACCAGCATCATGATCATTATTGGATATCTGCTGTTTCTAAAATGTGACGAACTTCGGGAATTCAATCATTAAAGTACAAACACTTGACTGACTAATCTGAAAAACTTCCTTACTAGTGCTGTTGTCAACATGTGAGATTAAGGTGGTTTTTTTTTTATAATGTAATACCGTGAAAATGCTTTAGATCTTTTTTTACTAGCTGTTCACTTTGATCTGTATGCTCCTGTTTTTGTTTCTGCAAGGGTTACAAAAACATCATGGAGAATTGCATGGAAAACGCAAGGTTGCTCAAAGAAGGAATTACTAAAACAGGGCATTTTGAGATCCTCTCTAAAGATATTGGGGTGCCATTAGTGGCATTTTCTCTCAAAGACAGCAGCAGGTATACAGTTTTTCAAATATCCGAATCTCTTAGAAGGTTCGGATGGATAGTTCCCGCGTACACCATGCCGCCCAATGCCGAGCACATTGCTGTTCTACGCGTTGTTATTCGAGAAGATTTCAGCCATACCCTGGCGGAGAGGCTTGTGTTCGATATCGAAAAAGTTGTCAAGGAATTTGATGAACTGCCGCCTCACGCTTCAGTTAAAACAGCCCACGTCACTCTTGATAATCTGCACAGAGACAAGGGTGATAGCCTAAACATGCAGAAGAGCATTGTTGAGAGTCAAAAAGAAATCTGCAGCTATTGGAGGAGGATTTCGGACAAGAAGACCAGTGGCGTCTGCTAGCTGTGTAGGTAATTTTATGACCTATGTATTGACAGTGAAAGGTAGAATGTCTACTTTCTTGTTTGTGAATGGTGAGTGCTGCGATATTATGTAATAAAAGCTATCTTTTGTGGATATAGGAAGTGTAAGATTTGGAGTTCTTAAATATTTTGTAAGTCAGTATTAAAGTGTTAACAATATTAGGATAATACTGCCATCTATCAGAACAGAAATGAAAAGAAAAATCAAAATTGGAAATAGTAAAATCCATATATGCGAGACTTGGTCCTTGGTTGTTGAGAAAGTGCAAGAAAACAATAAATCTATGTACATCCTTGTCTTGTACTATTTCCTGCAAGGTAATGCATGTTTACATCCTTGTCTTGTACTACTGCCGGTGGGCTTTTTGCCATAATACCCAAAATTTCAAATCACTTCGATAGAAGATGGTGGATTCCAAACAAATTAAGTGGTAGTGCAAATATTTCTGAGTGTATAAACTCTGTTCTAAAGGGTGATAGACGATTGTCCATCTCTGCCCTTTTGCGATTCACTTTGACTCGTACTGTAAAGTGTTTCTATGAAATAATTAGGAATGAAACCGTAGCACTGCAAAAGAACATATATGGCCGGATGACATCCTCCAGAAATACCAAAGACAATACAGGCTTGCACTAAATCAGTTTGTCCAGATGTATGACTAACAAACCCAAACATCGAGTGTTACTACGATACCACTGTGTGCAAGCCGTGTTCAAACTTTCAAAGTGAAATTGTCTACACAAGAGTGTTCATGCATGCAATGGAAGAATGATGGAATCTCGTGTTCCATGCAATGGAGGTTTGCAAATACGTTAATATTGATCCAATCAATTTCATGCAACCATATTACAACTCAATACATATGAAAAAATATGTTGGTTCAGTCCACTACCGAATGACGACGCGTGGGACAAGGCATCTTCAATCTGTGCCACAATTCAGACACACGAGTTTTGATAAATCACAGTCGAGATAGAATTACAAGAATGCACAATGCAATAGATTGGCCAGAAGATCGTGACCATGACTTGTTGTAGGTGGTGATCGGACCAAATGTCTGATTTTTTCACGGGACTGACTTCAAAAAATCCTAAGGTTGCATTGATTGAAGGATTTGATTTGACGAGAGGATTTGAGGAAGAGATTTCAAATTAACTCCACATAAGATATATTGATTTGAAGCCCACCACAATTATTTAAAAATAGCTTAAAATAAGAAGTTAAGGATTTGAAATTCATTGTATAATGAACCCATCCAAACGAGTTCAATAACTTAAATGCTCGAATATACATTGAAATAAGAAGAAAACTAGCTGCATTATCTTAAGCAGAAATAATGCAATATCCAACTCCAACATTTGATATAGATCTAGGTTATCAAGTGAATATCCAATAATTAAAGACCAATATATTAGTGAAATTAATTAACTAAAGGAGACTAATATAATACTTGAAATATTATCAAGTTTAATATAAAAATATATATAAGGTGATTGTTGAAGTATTATTTGAGAATAATAATATTGTTAAAAGAAAATAATAATAATAATAATAATAATAATAATAGAAAATGCGAGATAAAACTATAATTAGGAAATAAGACGTGATCTTGTACTAATCCTAATTTATAATGAAATCTAGCTAAAATATGTATATGTGTGTACATATGTAATATGCCAATCATATTAACTTATAAATATATAAAGAGATATATTAATGTATTAATGTATATATGTATAGGGATTGATTCATATGAGACACTCTTACTGTGATGAGACATTATGGACTAATCTTAATCATTGTTTTGAATTTTTAGGCGATTGTGATTGTTTCAGTATTTTAGGTAATTTTTTTTTAATTCAATTAATAGTATAGTGTAATTGTCTAAAGGCAAAAACGACCGTCCTACGAGTCAGAACCTGTAAGACGGATCCTACCCGACCCATACCGACCCGCCCGTTATATTTTAATTTTTTTTATTTTCAGTTTGTTTTCAGTTTTTTCCCCTTACCCGACCCACGTAAGACACTTTTACCCACGTTTCTTCTCACTTTCTTTTTTTTCCTTTCTTTTCACGCTCGTATGTCTTTCTGTTGCTTCTTCTTCATCTTTGATTTTTGATTTTTGGACTTTTAACTGTGTTTTGATACTTCGAGACCAACTCCGGTAATAACATCCTGCATATTCTCCGATTTTGTTTCCGAGTTCGTTGCTTGTGTTCGAGTTCGATTTTAGGGTTTTTGCTGGTGTTCGATTTTAGGTTTTTTTTTTCGAGTTGGTATATTGCAGTCTGTTGTGGTGTATTCTCGATGGTGTATTTAGGTTTTGACCGTTGCTTTCAACCTTTGAAGTTTGCAGGTACTTAATTTTATATTTTCTGCAAATTTTTCTGTAATTTTTCGAAAACCATAAATTGGAGAGGAGATTTTCTGTTTCTTATGTGTTCTGATGGTATTTAATTATGTGTAAATTTGTTGTTAGTCTTGTGATTTTTACATTGTCTTTTTGCCCTTCTGAGTGTATGTGATTCTAGAGTTATTTTGTTATATTGTCCGTATGTTTCTGTGAATTTGACTAAATAGTATTCATGACTCTGTTCCTTCTTCTTCATCTTCGATTTTTGATTTTTAATAAAAACGATATTTTTCCAGTCTAAAGTGATACTATGTCAAGGGAACTACTAATGTAATTTTATATATTTTTTGAGTAAAAGTGATACTTTTTTTAATAAAAAGTGATATTTTTGAACAACACTGTATATAACTTTGCAAGTAATGATCAATTTTTGTTAATCTGAAAACGTCTACTTTTTAGAGTAAAAATGATACTTTTTAATAAAAAGTGATATTTTTTGAGTCTAAAGTGATACTTTGCCGTCACATAATATTATAAAAATGCCACCACTCCATAGAGATACTATTCTTCCGTCCTAATATAACAAACATATCACCGCGCCCTAATGATACTGTTTCACCATCTAATATTACAAAAATCCCAACGCCCCAAAAATTACAAAAATATCGGCGGGTTTTGGGTTGGATCCGTCTTACGGATTAGACCCGTAAGACGGTCCTATATGACTATATATATATATCCACCGCCTTACTCATGTGATTAAATCAAACTCATGTTGGTTTGTGGGACCGTTAATTGACACGTGCTTGACTTGGGATAGATTTGGGATAAAATGACCTCCGAGCTTTCCCAAGGACTGTGAGAGTGAAGCTGAAAAGACCAGTGTTAGTTTGTTGAGGTTTCGCTTAACTTGGGACAGATTTGGGATTGATTTGTGGCCCGTTTTAGATTGTGAGGTCCGTAGTTAAGCGACTTGGGACATATTTAAGATTGGTTTGTGGGGTCCATAGTTAAGTGTGCTTGGCTTTCATAGTTTAACATGCTTGACTTAAGGCAGATTTAGGATGTGTGACCTATTGGAAAACCTCCCATGTGAACCTTAGCTTCAAGTTGACAAATCCAAATGAAGCCTAAATGTGAAGACCAAATGTTTGAGTGCGTCTAGAGGTATAAACGAGTCGAGTTGAGCCGAACATAGTAATGTTCAAACTTGTTTGAATTGTAATCGAGCTTCAAAACTTGTGTTTTGAGCTTGGTTTGATTATTAATCGAATCGAGCTTTACTCGAGCCGAACACGAATCGAGCTCGAGTAGCTTAATACTGTTACACATATTTTATTATTTTTTTACTAATTGAGTCGAGCTAAAGCGAGCTTTACATCTTATCAAATGAAAAAATGTGTTCAAGCTTCGTTTGTCATGTTCACGAACCGAGCTCAAAGGAGCTTTTGACAATCGATCTCGAATCGAAAATCGAGTAGCTGAGTTCATTTTTTTAGCCCTAAGTGCGTCCATTTAGAGGACGAAAAAAAAACTTGCCACTAATACAAACATCATGTATTGGTTTGCGTGAATCATCTAGAAACAAAGTATAATTGTGATAAGGAAATTACCATTTTGACATCATGCATTACATAAAGTTGAATCTTTTGATGATCTGTTTGGTGGCAAGATAAATAATTAAATATATTGCAATCATTCAATAGTTTTTAGAAGAGATCACAATTATCACAATCAAAAAAACTTTCTACAACCCATTTTCTATAAACTAGTTAGGTGTACGTGTGTTGCACGTAATCCAAATAATACTTTTTTATTTAATTAAAATTAAGTTTTAAAAATGGAATAATTTTTTATTAAATTATTTCTCCGAGGTAAAAATCAGTCGTAGCAAAAGCGTATAGTTTGTGTTTGATAAATATTTTTATCATGATTTTGATGATTTTATTTTAAAGTGTTTTTACACCAAAACAATGTTTGAAAATGTTGTCCAAATACTCCCGATTGTTTTAAAATATTTTTACTAATTTTTCGGAGTATTTCTTGAAGTTTATTTTCGATAAAAATTGGACAACACTTCCGTTTCGCGTTGGACCGGTCCCCTATAGGGCAACCCGTACTGAATATGTGTTTTGAAATAGAAAACGCGATGGAAGTAAAAAGAGGTGAGGTCAACCGGTCGACTTGGGCGTCGGCCGACCGTGTGGTCGACCGGTCGGCCTAAGGGCAACTGGTACATGGGAGTGTTTTAAAATTGTGTTTTTAATTTTCAACGTCTATTTCTACGCAACCGGTCGTCCTATTGTTTTGACAACGCAAATTCTAACCGTTGTGCAACAGACAACTTTTCCCTAAATTTTGGGGTTGATTTCTAACAGCTATATTCTTTATTTTAATTGTATTTTTCTGTAGATTTTCAATCCCCAAGAGGAGCCTATCCATGATCAATCATCTCCTATAAATAGAGGAAGATTTGAAGCAACACAAAAAAGAGAGAAAACTACAACATAACAAGATACATTCAAGCAAACACTTTTGTTCTTCTATTTCAATATTCTTGTTGTAATAGCCTAAGGTCTTACACTTTCACATCTTGAGGTCTAGGCTTAATTCTTGATTACACTTGCACTCAAAATTTTATTGTTCATTATAGAGTTGTAATCTTGA
This sequence comes from Rehmannia glutinosa, assembly GCA_016081115.2. Taxonomy (NCBI): domain Eukaryota; kingdom Viridiplantae; phylum Streptophyta; class Magnoliopsida; order Lamiales; family Orobanchaceae; genus Rehmannia; species Rehmannia glutinosa. Next base: position 40,366,751 of record CM071930.1, read on the forward strand.
ATTTTTTTGTGGTCATCATTTAACACAAGATATCCTTGTGAGTGTTCTTGTGGTAAGAACACACTTGGGTGATCTAGGTGTTAGGTGCAAGAAGATTGTGTTAATCTTCTTATTGAAGAGTGTGGTGCTCTTTGAGGTGTTGAAGAATTTGGTGTTCTTCAAGGTTGAAGATTGTGGTGATCTTCACAAGGTGCCGTTGAAGGAAGATTGTGGTAATCTTCTAGGGAGATTGTGGTAATCTCCAAGGTGGTGTTGAAGAAGAGTGTGGTAATCTCTTCAAGGTGATGTTGTAAGGTGTTTTTGTATTAATTGTGGTAATTAATAAAATCTTTTTTTTTTTTTGAAATCCATCCCGGAGATACTGGGTTGGTAGAGGATTAGGCCCTAGGTGGGTTGAACCTCTATAAATCGACGATATTATTTACTTCCCGCACATTTATTCTTGTCTTGGCTTGTTTGATTCGAAAAGAGGGCATAATCGAGAAAATGGAGATAATCTATTCACCACCTCTAGATTATCGTAGCCACTTGGACTTACAAGTGGTATCAGAGCCAAAATCTTTGGCAAGCTCGTTCCACATCGCGAGTAAATAGGAACGATCAATGGCTACAAATGAAGTCTACCGTCGGCACCTCCACCAACAAGCCACCACTATTTGATTCCAAAAATATATTTTGGAAAGAAAGAACGGAATGCTATTTACAAAGTTGCGGGTTCGATATTTGGAACACGGTCATCAATGGAGAATCTATTCCAATGAAAGACACACCTCACACCTCCAAAGCTCTCAAGGAGCTCAATGATGAAGAGAAGAAAATCATCTCCTTAAATGGTAAAACTCTCAATATTATATATTGTTCACTTACCACTTGAAATATGATCATATTGTAGGAATTAAATCGGCACATGAAGTATGGAGAAAATTAGAAAAAATATATGCAAATGAAAGGAGCAACTCAAAAACATCTAGTTCTCAATTGGATACAACATCAAATCCAACAACATGGGATGAGCCTCTTACAACCTTCAACAATGAAGAAGTCGAACAATGTCTTATGGGCATCGAAGAAAAAATGAGGTACGCTTTAAACCTTCTACTTCTTATGATAATGAATTACATAATGATTATAGTGATTTGCAAAATAATTTTGATGAGCTTCAAAATGAATTCCAAAGCTTACTCTTTAAATACAAAAATTTGAAAAAGGAATTCATTGTTTTGAAAAATGATAAGGATAGTTTATTTGCTTCCTATGAATCACTATCATGTGCTCACACCACCACACTTGATAAGGTTAGAATCCTTGAAAAGGAAAATAGTACTCTTGTTGAGGATATTAAGTGCATGAAAAATAAATTATTAAAATTCAACTTGAGTACCGATAAAATGACCAAAATTGTTAATGTTCATAGTTGTGATAAATTGAAACAAGGACTTGTTCATAACCCTAATGTTGTAAACCATATGAAAAAGAGTCAAGTCTCTAAGCATGTTGGTCATTATACTTCTCGAATTGTTACTTGCTTTTATTGCGGTAAAAAGGGTCATACGATAAATACTTATCGGGCTAGAAATAGCTCTAATTATTATTGGAGACCTAAAAGTCTTAAAGCTAATTCGAAGGACCCAAACACTTGAGGGTACCACAAAACAATGTCATATTAGGTACCCGTGAATAACAATCAAAGAAAATTCATACCGCCAAGAAGACACCAAATGACCATTTCATTTGATCAAAGGAGAAGACAACATCACAATGAATTTACAAGAGGAATACATTATCAACAATGGGAAGGACACAATCCTTGGAAATGGAGTAATTGGAGAAGCCATCATCAACAAAGTAACTTCTCAAGAGGAAGATACTATCAACAAAGGGAAAGACACTACCCGTGGAAATGGAAAAATTGGTAAACCGTATCTCTCCTTATTTAAATACGCATAATGTTTTATGTATGCTTGTATTTTTGATTTCAAAATGATTTTTCAAAATATTTAAAAAAAATGAGGTCTTCTAAATATTTGTGTTTTTTTAAATCTTTTGAAAAGGAGACCTTGCTTGATGTGTGTAAAAACTCTTGTGCATTTATTTAGACAAAAGTGTTTTATTATCTCTTATGGATTTATATAGCATAAGCATACTTGTGACATCTCTTATTGCTTTAGCCTACACTTTTACCACTATATTTCGTGCAAGAATTTGTTTGAGAAATGTGTAGGATATATATATCTTTATCTTCATCAAGAGATGCTTAAACTATCGAGGTACGCTCACCATTGTTATTCATCTCATAGACTCAATATATTTTTGCCATATGCCTATGTGCTTGATTTTCAAGATATTTCAAAGTATCCCATACAAGTGCCATTAAAAGGATTTTTTGATTTTTGAAAGGCACTATTCGTTAAAGCTTGTTTTATCCGAGACTTGTAAAGGATTATTTTTTATTTTGATAAAACATTTGGTTCTTATCCTTCTCTCAAAATTATGCATTTGATTGCACATTTTCATGTCCTTAGTCTTATTTGCTTTGTCAAAACTCTTGTTCAAATACTTCTTTTAAATGAGGTCTCGACTATACACTCTCGGATTTTCAAATTTCAAAAAGGAGACCTTATATAGCTTCCTATAAGCATATTTGAACTTACATGTTTTTATTAAACTCTTGATGATTTTTTAAAAAAGCATAGTATGTGTTACTTGTTATAGTGTCTCTATTATTCGATATTACTATGCTCTTGTGCACGATATTTTGTTAATATTTTGCAGAAATTTTTGGTATTTCGGAACAAGCTTGATGACCAATGCGAAGTTAGTAGCTCAATGGTATTGTCAAATAGAAGTTGATGCAAGGTGAATTTGAGTTGAGCATGATGGGGGAGCTCAACTTCTTCCTTGGATTTCAATTAAGCAATGCCAAGAAGGTATCTACATTTCACAATCAATATATACAAAAGAACTTTTGAAGAAGTTCGGCATTGAAGAAGGAAGAAACGTCTCTACTCCTATGGAAACCTACATCATAATTGATCAAGTTTGAGAAAGGCATATTGGTTGACAAACAAGTTCGAGGTATGTTTATCTACGTTTATTACTCCTTTAGGCTCGATATTTTTATGCCTTATTTCTATATGCTCGACTTCAAAACTATCCCAACGAATCTCATTAAAGTGCCGTTAAAAGAAATTTTCAAATATTTGAAAGGCACTTCTTCTTATGGCTAATTTATCCAAAGTTTTAAAACGTTCATATTTTTCGGGATAACAAGTCCGGTGATAATAATTTCTCAAAATACGGTTATTGAGATTCTATATTTGTTTTAAGGGATTGCGTTTCTTAAACAAAAAAATTGAGATGTGTTTAATTTCGTCTTAAGGATAACTCGCTGATATTTGTTTTTAATCGTAAATCGCCGAGTCTTTTACCTCATTTCGAGCTTGTTTAGACATAATGTATATTGAATGAGGTCTATGTTTGCATTTCGTACATTTTTAAAACTTAGGGGTGAAAAATCGGATTTTTGGATCAAATTTCAAAAATGGCGAATGCATAACTCTCAAAGGACCAAATGAAGTGAGGTCGACCGGTCGACCTCATCTTGGACCGGTCGACCTCACCTCTGACCGGTCGAACAGATGAAATATGTTGATTAAAACGATTTTGTTCCTGCCTTAGCATATTTCTTGTGGTTTTCACTATTTTCGCACCCTTCGCAAATTTCACACACAATTCACTCAAAATGATTTCTTTCTTGTAAATTATATATTTTTGAGTTTATACTATTGTTATATCATCCAGGATACCCGACCTCTCCGATTAATTGGTAAGAATTCTTCTTCTTTATCTCAATTGGGTTGAACCCTTGAGAATGTGCTTCATCTTTGATATATTGTTGGAATTCTTATATTCTTGTGTTGGGTATGACGATTGTTGTTGGATGATATTTGTAAAATTGCATTTGGTGATGAAAAATTTGACTTGGTTATTTTTACAAGGGCTATATACATCTTCTTTATTATTTGACGCCCGCCAAGTGTTCGATAAAATATTTCTATGAAAAATTCATCACCTACATGATTCTCTCTATTTCAAAAGTCTTATATATTTATAGAGATCATGTTTTGTCAATCAAATGAGCTTTTGCAAATCAAATGATCAATTTTTCCTCTTATTAGGATTATAAGCTTCAATGTTCAAATAGCTCAATAAATCGGTTAAATTGCGCACTTTTTTTTTTTTTTTTTAGGGGGAGTTAAATTGCGCACTTTGATATGGATATATGATGTTTTTATCGTGCTAAAATTCTTTTTGATGATTCCAAAGGGGGAGAAACAGGTTATAAGCTCATTAGCTCAAAGAAGCTAAAATAAGCTCACGAAAGAAACTATAAGCTATGGCTCGTTATAGCCAAAAGCTTTGGATATATCTTGGACTTGTGATACTTGTTTTGTGGTTTTCTTTGACAGGGAGCTTCTAAGCTCGTGATTCCTTTGGATATATTGTAAAAGCTAAAGCTTTTAGCTTTTGTATGGTTGCTTATTTGCTTATCTTGATGTGCATGTTGATAGGGGAGTTTTTGCTAACTTTTGAAAATCTTCACTCCCTTCCTTGTGGCTATGTTATTTGAAAAGTTGGTTGCTTCAAATGGCTAGTTATCTTTTACCGGAAAATCGTTTTTGATTTCAAATTTGACCTCTTAAAATTTCTTAAAATTATTTTGGTTTGTAGTCATCAAAAAGGGGAGATTGTTTGATAAATATTTTTATCATAATTTTGATGATTTTGTTTTAAAATATTTTTACACCAAAACAATGTTTGAAATTGTTGTCCAAATACTCCCGATTGTTTTAAAATATTTTTACTAATTGTTTGGAGTATTTCTTGAAGTTTATTTTCGATAAAAATTGGACAACACTTCCGTTTCGCGTTGGACCTGGTCGCCTATAGGGCAACCCGCACTGAAGGTGTGTTTTGAAACAAAAAACGCGATGGAAGTAAAAGAGGTGAGGTTGACCTAGGCTTCGACCGGTGTAGTCGACCGGTCGGCCTAAGGGCAACCGGTACTGGGAGTGTGTTAGGAATTTTATTGTTTAGATTTTGATGAATGCCATGTAAAACTTAGAATAAAAAGTTGGCACCCCAATTTTTATTGTAAAATGCATTGTAATAAATAGAGCTGGCCAAGCCGAGTTAAGTCGCCTACGCCTAACATGCAAGAAGACAATCAAGACTTGAAGGAAGACTCTGTTTGTGAGACAATTGAGTATGGCAAAGAAGAGTAGACGGAACTCTATCAAGAAGCAAATGAGATGCGGTGAGTGGAGTATCGATCAAGTCAACTCAAGAAAAGCCAAGTCTCAAGGTGAAGTGACGTAAGAGTCATCCATGATTGGAAGGCGACTCTAAGTCACCTGGGGAAAGCAAGGAAATGCGGTCAAGTCAAGATAATCGAAAAGATCCGTTGCCGTAAAATCAAGAGATTTACTTAAACAAGTAATATCTCCATACCACCTTTCTCGAGTGCTCGATCCCGGAAGCGTGCAAAAGGAATGAACCAATGGGAAGCACTACACCGTGTCGAACTCGAAAGGTGAAAGAACAATTCATACGAGGAAATGGCAATTCCAAGGATCGCAACAAGACAAGCCAACGATCGCAAGTGACTTTCAAAAATAAGCTATCTCTTCAACGGGCAAATTTTTGAAAGATCACTATAAAAGGCCGAGGAATGACTCGAGAGAAGGTAACATGAACCACGAACATTCAAGAAATTAATTAAATTGTAACCGTAAATACTCTCAAATCATTCAAGATTAATCCTCAAGCCTACATTACGAAGCACATCAATCCAACACTCACCCGTGAAGGAAAGATAACTTCAATCGTTGAAGAGGAAACTTTTGAAGAAAAGGGGTCTACATTCCACGAAGGATTGTAGGAAGGTTCAAGGTCGAACTAAGTCTTAGGCTTTTGGAGGGCTTCGTGATCAAATCCAAAGAGCTTGAGCAAGTGAGTCAGTAGTAGCAAGCGCAAATGCCCCGTGAAGAAGCCGAGTCGTCAGAAGCCACCGAGTGATCAAGGCGTCTCCATCGAGTCCCAAAGGATCAAGTCACCGTGTGTGATCAAGACTTGTATCCGGACTGTATTACCACTTTGTATACTTGATCATTACCTAGTGGATTCCTCCAGAGTTGGAGAAGAGAGGAGTAGAAGAATTACCCCATCTTCGAACCTCTATAAAAATTTCATTGTGTCATTTACATTTCAAAGACTTTAATTCCTGCATTTTTAATCGCTTATATCTCACGATAAATTTGCTATCCACTTGATAATTTATAAGTACTAAACCAAGCACTAAACTCTTGCTTAATCAAACTTAAGGGTGTTAAGTCTTCCGCTGAAAACAAAACCACATTGAGTTAACTTATAGCCAACAAATGAGTTATTCCATCAACTCGATTGAGTCTCAGAGAGATTAACTCTCTGAGTGACTAAATTGACTCCATCAAGGACACAAAATGTGTAGTATCAACTCGAATATTTAAAAGGACTAAATCGAAAATTTTGTAAGGTTTATTCAACCCCCTTCTAAACCTTACACTTACACCCCTTGGGGCCTACAAGTGGTATCGGAGCGGTTGGTTCATTGAACCCTCCGCACTGGTTACTTGAACTAGATCTCCAAACTTTTAAAAGTCTCGCTTTAGTACTTAAACTTTCAAAACTCTTTTTATCATTAAAAGTTATTATCATGGAAGCAAATTTGACACGCATCCCTATGTTCACTATTGAAGAATTTGATGATTGGAAAATTCGTAGATGCGTGCTCATCTATCAAAGATTACATGATGAGATGTGGATAGTGATAGAAGATGGGCCTCTGCAAATCTTAAAGGTGAACACAATCATTTAAGAGTGCAACAAGGACATCCTTTACAAAACCTTGGACAAAGCCATGTTCAATAAAGTCAAATCATGCAAAACGGCTAAAGAAATGCGGGACAAGACATTGATTTGTGAAGGCTCGTGAGCAAATCAAAGAAAACAAATTATCAGTGGCTGTCGAGAAATTTGAGAACTTCAAAATGATCTCGGAGAAAACCTGGATCAACCGGATGCTCGGTTCACGTAAATCACAAAAATGAGCTGTCTACACTTGGAAAGGAATATACACAAGAAATGTGTATGAAGATCCTAAAAAGTCTTCCAAATTGAATGGGAAATGAAGGTCATGGCACGAGACATTCCATGGACCTATAAAAGACATCCAACCATGAGTTATTCTCGGACCTCAAAGCCTACGAGTTTGAGTGAGAAGAAAAGACCAGGAAGAGACAGCTATACCCAAAACAACTGCTCTAATTGTTAAAGATGGGAAGAGAGCCGAGGTCAAAGAAGTCATTGACCCGAAAAATAGCCCGATGGTTAAAAGATTCAACAAGTTCTTTAATAAGAACTACAAGAGAGGAAAGGGTGAATCTTCCAAAAGACACTCGCTCCCTCCAAATCAAGGGAAGATAGGCCAACCAGGAGAACAAATCATCAAAAAGTTGAGTATCAAAGGGTGACAATCCAAGAATGGAAAGAGAGCGATCAAAAGGCTGAATATCTATGTTGGAACTCGTAGACAACCAGGTCACTATGCCATTGATCGATCATATCCTGTAGTCAACAAATACAAGGATGAAGAAGAAAGGAGGGTCTTGAGAGAAAGAAGACAAGAAAAGAAAAAGGCCATGATGGTCGCAGAGATCTATTGAACAACCAAGTCAAGAGAGACAATGATTGAGAGAGCGGTGAAGCCGACTACTCAAGTGACACCAAGAAGCCCGATCCGCTTGATGGCCAAGGAACAAGATCAACTCTGACCAAGAAGATGAGGTACACTCTAACTCATCAAACTCGTACACTAGTGATAGTGATCGTGACACACACATTTCATCACCCACTGATCTTTATGATTCATTAGGCAAAATGATGAAAGATTTTGAACACATTAAATCCTCACACACACTATTGAATGAGGAAAACAACCTACTCAAGAATCAAAACTCAAAGCCGACTAAGGAGCCGAGAGTACTCTAAATCAAATAGTCATGAGAATGAAAGTTTAAAGGCTTGAAAATGCTAAATTAATAGCGAGAAATTGCCGCTATAGAAAAGAGGAGAATGACCTCAAGAATGTTATTGCCTCATTTACTAAGGCATCTAAATCATTGGATGATCTTATTTTGAGTCAAAGAGAATGTGGAGACAAGACAAAGCTTAGATTTAATTCCTCTATGCTATGTCAAACCTCAAAAGTAATTTTGGAAAAAGGATCTTCAAGCCATGAAGAGTCCGAAAAATCCAAAACTATAAATGTTGCACACACATTCACTCCAAAGCACAATAACAAGCAAACTGGCCTTGGTTATAAGGGAAAAGGAAAACAACTATTGAGTCTTGTGAAAGGACAAATGAGAAGAGATTCAAATGAGTTCCTCAAAGAAACTCCAAACAAAAATTACTCAGAAAGAAGAAGCGAGCTACCAAAACCCCTTAAAATCTATAAGAGAAATACATATGATGGGAATGGTAGAAAATATCCAAGCCAAGCTGATTGGAATAATGTGAACTATCGGCCACGGACTTATGGAATATAAGCCCAAATGGCAAAGGCCTAGAACTCAAAGAAAGGCCATTCCAAAAGTATAAGAGCTTTCATCAAAGACACATATGCAACTAGGCACTACACTCAAAAACACCACAATTACCCAAGGAAGGCAATTGCTAAAACACATGTGCGGCAGCATACGGACAAAAGAGACAAACCGTATGAACCTAGAATCCCCAAGCAATTTTCCAGGATTAATTATGATTATGGCACCGATAGATGGCAACCCCTTAGAGTCAAATCATTTGGCTATAGGTTGGTTGGATCATCTTATAATTCTAACCCCTCGGGACCCGCATAAGTATGGGTACCTAAAACTTAATTTCCTTGATTGCGGAGTTCAAGGAATGCAGTGAGTGCCAAGGAACCTGGTACATGGATAGTGGTTGTTCCGGACATATATGACAGAAATAGAAAAATCATCAAAATTCAAGGAAGTTAAAGGAGCAAAAGTCATATTTGGAGGAAATGAAGCTCCTGGTGAAATAAGAGGCATTGGATCCATCAAGAGGAATGGATTAGAAATCACGATGTTGCATATGTTGAAGGACTCAACTTCAATTTATCGAGCATCGACCAACTCGTGACAAGGGTTACAATGTTGGATTCAACATGGGTGTATGCCAAATCAAGGATATTGAATCAAATGAAGTAGTCTTTGCAAGGATGTAGACAGAAGAATATGTATGTCGTGGATTGGTCAACCGCAACACCCATCACCTCTACTAGCAAAGAGCACAAAATTGAATCAAGTTGGTTTGGCACAAAAAGCCGAGTCACCCGAATTTCAAAACGATTAACAAGCTTGCCGTATAATCTTGTGGAAGGACTTCCGGACTCGAGATACAAAAAGGAGAGTATATGTGACGCATGTCGAAGGGAAAACAAATCAAGTCGTCATTCAAAGAAAAGACATGCCCATCCTCAACAAGAATATTGCATCCGCTTCATATGGATCTATTTGGCCCAAAGTGGAACCAACCAAAGATAAGTGGAAAGAAATACACCTTGGTGGTAGTAGATGACTACTCAAGATATACATGGACAATATTCATGTGTAAGAAGAAAGAAACTCTACAAAACCTACCACAAATTGATGAAGAGGATTCAAAACGAGAGGAGTCAAACCATTATCAAAATAAGATCGACAGGAAACTGAGTTTGTCAATGGAATAATAACTCAATATTGTCTTGAAAATGGTATTGGTCATGAACTATCGCCAGCAAAGGACTCCACAAAGAGAATGGAGTTGCGAGAAAGAAGGAACGGAACTCTCAAAGAAGCAGCAAGGACCATGTTAGTCAACGGGGTTACCAAAAAGATTTTGGGCTGAAGCAATCAACACAACTTGCTACACTCAAAACAATGATGTATGATAAACAGACAAATGACAAAGACTCCTATGAGGTTTGGGTGGAAGAAAACCAAATGTTGCATATTTCGGAATATTTGGATGTAAATGCTTCATCCACAACAATGGCAAAGACAATCTAAAGGCTTTTGATGCTAAAGTCGATGAAGGTATCTTCTTAGATACTCAACAAAGCAAAGCCTACGAATACTCAATAAAAGAACTATGGTTGCGAAGAATCCATTCATGTGGTATTCGATGAGCCAAATGTAAATGGAGAAGACATTGAAGAGTCACCGATAAGTTTGAATCATCCACCCATACTGAAGAGTCCCTATCTTGAAGTCAAGTCGGAATTATCAATTATCAATTGAGAAGATGAGATAGATATGAATCTCAAAAACAATTTGGAAAATTTGTAGCTAAGTGATTACGAGAGAGTCGACCACAAGAACACACAGTACCGCAAGTCGATCAATCCGGCTAACTTACTCCAACCTGATGTAAGATGGCCGAGAGACCATCCACGTAACTTGTCATTGGAGATATAAGAGAAGGTGTCAAAACAAGATCCAGAACTCAACAAGAAGCCATGTTCACATGCTTCATCTCGCAAATAGAGCCCAAAGACGTGTCACAAGCATTGGACGACACACATTGGATTCAAGCTATGCAAGAAGAGCTGAATCAGTTTGAAAGAAATAAAGTATGGGAATTACTGCAAAGACCCATACATCAAAATGTTATTGGCACCAAATGGGTGTTCAGAAATAAGATGAACGAGGAAGGTTCTGTGGTAAGAAACAAAGCAAGATTAGTAGCCAAAGGATATTGCCAAGAAGAAGGGATAGATTTTGATGAAACATTTGCCCCTGTAGCAAGATTGGAAGCTATAAGAATGTTTCTTGCCTATGCAGCTCACAAGGATTTCATTGTATATCAGATGGATGTAAAAAGTGCATTCCTAAATGGTTTATTGGAAGAAGAAGTGTATGTTGAACAACCTCCGGATTTAAGCGAAAGACTCTTGGAGATAAGGTATACAAACTCAAGAAAGCTCTATATGGGTTGAAACAGGCACCCCAGAGCATGGTATGATACTTTGTCACAATTCCTAACCGAAAATGGATTCACAAAAGGAAAAGTAGATAGAACACTTTTCTTAAATTCAAGACAAAAAGAGTATACTTTGCTTGTTCAAATATATGTGGATGACATCATTTTTGGATCCACAAACAAAGTCTTTGTGTGAAAAGTTTTCAAACCTCATGCAAAGTAAATTTGAAATGAGCATGATGGGAGAGTCGACATTCTTCCTTGGACTCCAAGTGAAACAATTTGAAGGATGGAACCTTCATAAGTCAAACAAAATACACCGAGATTTAATGAAGAAGTTTGGTATGGAGGAGAAGTCTTCCGTAAAAATACCAATGAATACATCACCAAAATGGACATGGATGCAGGATGGCAAGCTGTAGATCAAACAAGATACTGAGCACTTATTGGATCATTGCTCTATCTCACGCCAAGCGAGCCGGACATCACCTTTGTTTGTAAGTGTATGTGCAAGATTTCAATCTGCTCCAAAAGAGAGCCATATGACAAAGAAATAAGAGAATATTGAGATACTTGAAAGAAAGTCAAGAAGTAGGCCTATGGTATCCAAAGGAAGGTGGATTCAAGCTAATTGGCTATTCGATTCTCGATCTTGGATGCGAGTGGACAAAAGAGCACTTCGGCACATGTCAAATGCTAGGAAACAGTGATTTCCTGGTTTAGCAAGAAGCAAAACTCAATAGCCACCTCTACAAAATGGAGGCGAGAATACATAGGCTCAGGGCAAACACAGCCCAAGTCCTATGGATGAGACAAAGAAATGAGAGACTATGAAGTTGAGGAAAAAGAAATTCCAATCATGTGCGATAACACAAGTGCAATTGCAATCACTCAAAATCCTGTGTTGCACTCAAGAACAAAGCATATTGATGTCAGATATCACTTCATAAGAGATCATGTTGAAAAGAAGGACATCATCCTGGAATATATCTCAACCGATAAACAACTAGCCGACATCTTCACAAAACCATTATGTGAGTCAAGATTTGAAGAACTCAAGCATGAGTTGGGGTTAATTGAGCTGAGTTAACCTTGAGAAGACTCAAAGAAAAGAAACGGAACACAAAGAGTGAAAAAGAGCTGAACATACAAATCATGCCAAGAATCACCAGTCGGAAAGAAAGCTACACCGAGTCACCGATAGCCGAGTCACTAAGAGGATTTGAGAAGTAGAGTTAAATCGGCTAAGGGATAAGTTTAGTCACTTATGAGCAAAGTGACAAAAACGCAAATCGTTTGACTAAGCGGGAATGTTTTAAGGAATACGTCGGCATAATGATGATGTGTACTGGACATAAAGCCGCACACCAAGCTTATGATTGGATATAAATCTTTGCCGCATTAAATACGAGACATTAAATGCTAAATAGGCATGCAAAATCTAAGCCGTTGATTTCAATCACATTTCAAAACCACCCGCACGCCCTTTCATAAACCATATTTAAACCATTTTCGTCCGTTTCTCTCTCACACTTCCAAAACTGTTCATTTCTTTCTCTCAAAAGCAAAGGCAAAAATTCTCTCGAAGCCCTATCTATCTCCAAATCAATCTCCAAGTTTTTTCGTTGATAAAATCCTGAAAATGGCACCAACTTATGATTTTACCAAGTTAGGAAAGCAAATCCACACCGGTCGATTGTGGATTTCGACGAATGGTGAAACAGGGGTCCAACGACACCCTAGTGAAGAAAATCGCTGAAAAGTTGGAAACGACCGGGTGAAAACGTTTCGACGTTAGAATATCCGATGACCTATGTGGAGGAGGTCGCATAGATTCTCGTGAATGCCGAGATTCACGATGAAGGAATAAAGTCATCTTTCACGGAAAGCGGTGACTATCTCTCGCCAAGGATTTGGTGAACAACACCGCCACTACCAATCAAGGAGCATCGAGAGATTAACGGTTGATGTAAACTGTCTAATGCTTGGAAAGAAATAGCCAAGCCCGACTATGCTTGATAAAATAGTGTACACAAAGAAACAAGAGATGGAAGGAGGATTATCACAAGTTGTTGGACATAGTTGCCAAATGTATCGACATCAAATTTGGCGGCTTTGACCAATCAAAAGGCAAAGCTGATTGTAATGGCCGCAATCATCGCAGAAAAAGAAGATAAATCTGGGCTGAGTTTGTCTCAACAGCAGGACTCTGCCCGAACGTAGGAACAAATCCTTCAAGGAAGATGGCACATTTGGAGGATCCCTAGGATATGGCCTAGTGATTGGCCGACTGATGGAGGTGAAAGGAGTCCCTCTTAGACATGGGAAGGCATTCCATGTTAACAAGAGGATGTTCGAGCAAACCTCTCTCGGCGCACGAAGAGAGCCTACGCCAAGAGAGCTTACACAAGTGAGGGGAATCACCGACCACAAGATACAGATTGTTTCCTCCCCACCCAAGAAGAAAGCTGCCCTGCGCACTGCTAAGAAGATCGTTGCCCCTGCAGCAAAAGAAAGTCAAACATGCTCCCGCCCCTGCAGCAGTCACCGCCCCGCAACCGTGTCTCCTACCCTGCGCAGCAGCGGTCGAGAAGGACTCTCAAATACCTTTTCCGATCGTCAAAAGAGGAGAATCGATAAGCTGGACGGCCACTCGTCGAAGAAGACACCAAAGACACGGCCCCCGCCGCCCAAGACTCGAGAGGACACCGTCTCGAACCGTAAATCCCTCCGTACAAACTAGGAGAAGAAGACGAATTATCAAGCACTCCGAGCTTGAGAAACCGGGCCGAGTCGCCACTCACCGGAGCAGATCTGAGATCGGCTGGAGAAGTAGAGTCTCCGGATGTAGTTGATGAAACAGCCAAGTCTGCCGAAGGCGATCAGCAGAGGCAACTCAAGACACAAATCGTAGTTCACACAAAAAACACAAGAAGAACTCGCTAGAGCGGATAGTGATGTAATAATCCTATCTCCACCCTACCCGCACATCCAAAATCGTCTGCGTGAGTGGATGAAATGGAAGTTGAGTAAATCAAGGAACAGTTCCAACGGCCTGAGTTTATAGAAGAAGAAGAGGAACCTGCTAAACTTCCTTGGACTATCCACTGTGCTCCCAAAGACTTGATGAAGACAATCGCACGGACATCCTGCAGATCTTCAAGGAAAAGGAGAAAGAAAAGCAAGCGAGAGGAAGCCGAGGCACGCAAGAAGGCAAGCATCTATCCTATCTCCACCACCACGAACACACACATCCTCTTCTCGATGTCTTCTCCGATGCTGATGAGGATCCGGAAAATGCTGCCGCCACGAGAAGAGTTGCAAATGCAGCAAGCATTGCATGAATCGAGAATCCTTCACGAGCAAAGATCGATGGAGGGACCAGGAGAGTCCTCCGAACATAGCCGAAATTGATCCAATGGGAGTGGTTCAAAATCGCCACCGTTGTTGCTGCCACCACTTCCCACTCACTCGGAAGAAGGCAATAAGGGTCTTGGCGATGAAATCGGGTTAATGGGGACCCCGATCGAGCCAACCCCTATTGAAGGTGTTTTACCACCTGCCCCAAACGGCTGAACATTCAATCGAAACAGCCGGGAGTTTGGAGACGAGTGACCCCATTCCAAGTCACTCACCAATGGTGCGCCCGAGGGGGAAACTCCTCCACCGCGGCAAGGTCGGAGGATGCTGCAAATGACTCCACAACGAATCAAGGAGGCGAAGGAGAGAAAATACAAACACAAGAAGAACAGACAAGTTGCCATCAACGAAGCTCGAGATAGTTGAGATGTCTCACCGAGGTGCCAACTGCTCTGAAGGCTAATGACGCTGCGATGCGATCGAGGCACATGAAGGAACAGCCACGGAGTTAACACTGCGGGCGATGAAAGTGCAATCCATGGGGTTGAGACTCCAATGGATGCCACCGCAGAAGACCCTAAGACAGTGACACGTCGAAAGGGAGGACCAAGGCCTCGCCGCAGAGAGACTGCCGGAGGTAATGAAGGCCCACGGGAGGTTGAGACCTCCCGGGGTAAAGAAGTCAAGTAGAGAACATCCTCCCTGCTATCATCGATCCATCCGAGAAGGAGATAAGCGCACTACATGATTCCCGGATAATCCCGATGTAACCTTTCGGGATCGGAAGGCGAAGAAAGAAGCCGAGTCATCCCCGTGACAAATCCAAAAGACTCACCGCGGATGTTCCAAGCACGAGCAAGTCGATCCCAAGACTACTCGTCAAACCTTTAACTTTGATGATGAGCCACCAATGGAAATCTCATCATCGTCCGATGACGCTTCGATAAGGCCGAGGACCCGCCTACTCAATGGAGAAATCACCGAGACCAACGAAGGCTGTTGAGACAAATGAGGCTCGGCAAGCTCGGGTCCACTTCACAACAAACCCCACTGAACAAGAGACCACTGCGCAGCTCCTCAAGTCTGCAGCAGGGGTCGATTCCTAAAAGAACTTCACGCGCACCACTCATCATCGAACAAATCCCGGTGGGCGGTGATGAATCCTTTATAGAATCTTTTCCTTTTTCTCCTGGAGGTACCCGACCTCCATGAAGAGTCGAGAACGAACGCGCACGCTACCACGACCAGCTCCCGTCTTTTCATCGAGGCACCATTGTTCCAGTGATTATGATTTCGACGCCGCATGGCCATCACCGCAACGGAAGAATCACCAAGTCCGCGAAGTGTTCAAGGCATTATTCGCGAGATTGAACGAATGGAGAGGCATCGAGGCCTCTATGGACATGCGACGACAACAGAGATGCCAATCTCACTGGCGATTTAAGAGGCATAACAAACCGGATCGGGAATGGTGACAACAAAGAAGAAACAATGCGTGTGGAACATGTTAGATACTTCAGACATTGTTCAACAAGTCGGTATGGAGAGCTGAAAATGCCGATGCAAAAACAAAGCCGAGAGAGCATATTGAGCACATGCATGAAGCTCACATTGCCGAGATTAAGTCGCTGCGTGAGCAAAACAAGAGTGATCTACAAACGTTTGGAAGAGACCATGAATACAAAATTCAGCCTTCTCATGGCCGAGATGAAGCGATTTCAGCAGTCCAACGCTACTTGATCCGACTTTCGTGGCCGCATACTCTGCAGCGGACTCAAGACAAGACTCTACCATCAACAGCTCGACTTCCCGCTTGCAAGTCTGTTTCGAGCGTTCCTCTCTCCTTTGATGATGCCAAAAGGGGAAGAGGAATACCTAAAAAGCGCAAGGGGATCTCAAGTTGAGAAAAGAAGGAAGCGTGCGAAAGGAAAATCACCGAGGAAGTGTTGAAACGAAGAAGAAAGGAAAGCTTGTTGAGGGGAAGGATCGACGGATGTGACCTTGATGATTGCACAAACCCCCAACAAGGTCCTCATCACGGTGACATTATCAAAAGAAAACTCCCCTCGTGACTCGCCACTCCAACACTCTGCTATATCTATGGTGAAAGAGAAAAACTATTGAAGCGGGGATGAAGGAAGTGGAAGAAAGAATGGATGCCCGGGTTATGAACATCTTGAAAGAACATGGAGGCATTCCAAAGACAGAGACACTTATGCCATCTCGGATGTCGGGACAGAGCCACGATCGTTGATGAATTTAAAACGCTCGAACTGGGGATACTTTGCAAATATGTCTATGGCTCAAGCTTGGGACTTGTACTGGGAAAAGGGTCTCACGTTATGTGAAGAAGAAGCCGACAGCGAGACTACCGATCACCTCTGCTGGTCACTCCGGGTCACTCACCGAAAGAAAGACTCGAAGATGATACGCCCAGAGGTAGAGGAAGAAGCGGTGGTGGAGAAGAAGAAGCTTCAGGACCTAGGCCTCGCCAAAAACATTGAATACGTGGATCCGGAAAGAAAAGAGGATCTACTGGGCTGGGCTTGACCAAGTAGCAAATTTGCAAGTGGCTAAAACTAACGCTGAGTATGCAAAAAGAATAGAAGAAGAAAACAAAAGACAAACTCAGCTATGGGAGGAAAGACAGAAAGATTAAGAAGAGATGAAGTCTGCCAGGAAGGCATATGAAAAGAAAAAGAAGGCAAATGACGACGAGAAAAGAGAAGAAGAGAAAAAGATCTTGAACAAGATGAAAGAAGGAGACAAATGAAGGAGATGAAGTGTTGCTTTGTCCAACCCTTCGTGTATTTTATTATGTAAATACATATAATGTAAGTCTTCTGTAATAAAGCTATAAATTCTTTATTTTTTCTCGTGAAGACAAATATGTGCTCGATACACCTTGTAAACATTGTGTAAAAGAACAAGAATGATATGATCAATAAAAGGATTGATTCTCGCGCATACATTCTATGTCAATGCACTATCGTATGTATCTTTGCTATTTGCATTTTTTTAATGGTTTTAAGTTTTGGCATCATCAAAAAGGGGGAAATTGTTAGGAATTTTATTGTTTAGATTTTGATGAATGCCATGTAAAACTTAGAATAAAAAGTTGGCACCCCATTTTTATTGTAAAATGCATTGTAATAAATAGAGTGGCCAAGCCGAGTTAAGTCACCTACGCCGCCCTAACATGCAAGAAGACAATCAAGACTTGAAGGAAGACTACATTGTGAGACAAATGAGTATGGCAAAGAAGAGTAGACGGAACTCTATCAAGAAGCGGTGAGATGCAAAATGAGTGGAGTATCGATCAAGTCAACTCAAGAAAAGCCAAGTCTCAAGGTGAAGTGACGGAAGAGTCATCCACGATTGGAAGTCGACTCTAAGTCACCTGGGAAAGCAAGGAAATGCGATCAAGTCAAGATAATCGTAAAAGATCCGTTGCACGTAAATCAAGAGATTTACTTAAACAAGTAATATCTCCTACCACCTTTCTCGAGTGCTCACCCCGGAGCGCGCAAAAGGAATGAACCAATGGGAAGCACTACACCGTGTCGAACTCGAAAAGGTGAAAGAACAATTCATACGAGGAAATGGCATTTCCAAGGATCGCAACAAGACAAGCCAACGATCGCAAGTGACTTTCAAAAATAAGCCTATCTCTTCAACGGGCAAATTTTTGAAAGATCACTATAAAAGGCCGAGGAATGACTCGAGAGAAGGTAACTCAACCACGAACATTCAAGAAATTAATTAAATTGTAACCAGAAATACTCTCAAATCATTCAAGATTAATCCTCAAGCCTACATTACGAAGCACATCAATCCAACACTCACCGTGAAGGAAAGATAACTTCAATCGAGTTGAAGAGGAAACTTTTGAAGAAAAAAAGGGGTCTACATTCCACGAAGGATTGTAGGAAGGTTCAAGGTCGAACCAAGTCTTAAGCTTTTGGAGGGCTTCGTGATCAAATCCAAAGAGCTTGAGCAAGTGAGTCAGTAGTAGCAAGGCATTTACCCCCAATGAAGAAGCCGAGTCGCACGAGAAGCCACCGAGTGATCAAGGCGTCTCAGATCGAGTCCCAAAGGATCAAGTCACCGTGTGATCAAGACTTGTATCCGGACTGTTACCACTTTGTATACTTGATTATTACCTAGTGGATTCCTCCAGGAGTTGGAGAAGAGAGAGAGTAGAAGAATTACCCCATCTTCGAACCTCTATAAAAATTTCATTGTGTCATTTACATTTCAAAGACTTTAATTCCTGCATTTTTAATCGCTTATATCTGGCTGATAAATTTGCTATCCACTTGATAATTTATAAGTACTAAACCAAGCACTAAACTCTTGCTTAATCAAACTTAAGGGTGTTAAGTCTTCCAATGAAAACAAAACCTTGAGTTAACTTATAGCCAACAATCGAGTTATTCCATCAACAACTAGTTGAGTCTCAGAGAGATTAACTCTCTTGAGTGACTAAATTGATGTCCATCAAGGACACAACCGTAGTATCAACTCTGAATATTTAAAAGGACTAAATCGAAAATTTTGTAAGGTTTATTCAACCCCCTTCTAAACCTTACACTTACACCCCTTGGGACCTACAGTGTTTTCTTTAGAATGAACTCCCTGGACTATTTTTTTGAAGACCTCGACCGGTCCAAAGACAGGAGGTTAACCGATCGGACCCCCATCAATCGGTCGCCTGTGTAAAATTGTGTTTTTAATCTTCAACGTCTATTTCTATGCAACCGCCACCCTATTGTTTTGACAGCAAATTCTGACCGTTGTGCAGCTGACATCTTTTCCCTAAATTATGAGGTTGATTTCTAACAACTATATTCTTGATTTTAATTGTATTTTTCTGTAGATTTTCAATCCCCAAGAGGAGCTTATCCATGATCAATCATCTCCTATAAATAGAGGAAAATTTGAAGCAACACAAAAAGAGAGAAAACTACAACACAACAAGATACATTCAAGCAAACACTTTTGTTCTTCTATTTCAATATTCTTGTTGTAATAGCCTAAGGTCTTACACTTTCACATATTGAGGTCTAGGCTTAATTCTTGATAACACTTGCACTCAAAATTGTATTGTTCATTATAGAGTTGTATTCTTGAATTTTTTTGTGGTCATCATTCAACACAAGATATCCTTGTGAGTGTTCTTGTGGTAAGAACACACTTGGGTGATCTAGGTGTTAGGTGTAAGAAGATTGTGGTAATCTTCTTATTGAAGAGTGTGGTGCTCCTTGAGGTGTTGAAGAATTTGGTGTTCTTCAAGGTTGAAGATTGTGGTGATCTTCACAAGGTGCCGTTGAAGGAAGATTGTGGTAATCTTCTAGGAGAATGTGGTAATCTCCAAGGTGGTGTTGAAGAAGAGTGTGGTGCTCTTCAAGGTGATGTTGTAAGGTGTTGTTGTATTAATTGTGGTAATTAATAAAATCTTTTTTTCCTTTTGAAATCCATCCCGAGATCTTGGGGTGGTAGAGGATTAGGCCCTAGGTGGGTTGAACCTCTATAAATCGACGCGTGTTATTTACTTCCCGCACCTTTATTCTTGTTTGATTCAAAAAAAGACGGCATAATCGAGAAAATGGAGATAATCTATTCACCCCCTCTAGATTATCGTAGCCGCTGACTTACAAGTGGTATCGAGCCAAACTCTTTGGCAAGCTCGTTCCACATCGCGAGTAAAGAGGAATGATCAATGGCTATGAATGAAGTCTACACTCCGTCGGCACCTCCACCAACAAGCCACCACTATTTGATTCCAAAAATCATATATTTTGGAAAGAAAGAATGGAATGCTATTTACAAAGTTACGGGTTTGATATTTGGAACACGGTCATCAATGGAGAATCTATTCCAATGAAAGACACACCTCACACCTCCAAAGCTCTCAAGGAGCTCAATGATGAAGAGAAGAAAATCATCTCCTTAAATGGTAAAGCTCTCAATATTATTTATTGTTCACTTACCACTTCAAAATATGATCATATTGTAGGAATTAAATCGGCACATGAAGTATGGAGAAAATTAGAAGAAATATATGCAAATGAAAGGAGCAACTCAAAAACATCTAGTTCTCAATTGGATACAACATCAAATCCAACAACATGGGATGAGCCTCTTACAACCTTCAATAATGAAGAAGTCGAACAATGTCTTATGGGCATCGAAGAAGAAAATGAGGTACGCTTTAAACCTTCTACTTCTTATGATAATGAATTACATAATGATTATAGTGATTTGCAAAATAATTTTGATGAGCTTCAAAATGAATTCCAAAGCTTACTCTTTAAATACAAAAATTTGAAAAAGGAATTCATTGTTTTGAAAAATGATAAGGATAGTTTATTTGCTTCCTATGAATCACTATCATGTGCTCACACCACCACACTTGATAAGGTTAGAATCCTTGAAAAGGAAAATAGTACTCTTGTTGAGGATATTAAGTGCATGAAAAATAAATTATTAAAATTCAACTTGAGTACCGATAAAATGACCAAAATTGTTGATGTTCATAGTTGTGATAAATTGAAACAAGGACTTGTTAATAACCCTAATGTTGTAAACCATATGAAAAAGAGTCAAGTCTCTGAGCATGTTGGTCATTATACTTCTCGAATTGTTACTTGCTTTTATTATGTAAAAGGGTCATACGGTAAATACTTGCCGGGCTAGAAATAGCTCTAATTATTATTGGAGACCTAAAAGTCTTAAAGATAATTCCAAAGGACCCAAACACTTGAGGGTACCACAAAACAATGTCATATTAGGTACCCGGCGGAATAACAATCAAAGAAAATTCATACCGCCAAGAAGACATCAAATGACCATTTCATTTGATCAAAGGAGAAGACAACATCAAAATGAATTTACAAGAGGAATACATTATCAACAATGGGAAGGACACAATCCTTGGAAATAGAGTAATTGGAGAAGCCATCATCAACAAAGTGACTTCTCAAGAGGAAGATACTATCAACAAAGGGAAAGACACTACCCGTGGAAATGGCAAAATTGGTAAACCGTATCTCTTCTTATTTAAATACGCATAATGTTTTATGTATGCTTGTATTTTTGATTTCAAAATAATTTTTCAAAATATTTAAAAAATGTGGTCTTCTAAATATTTGTGTTTTTTTAAATCTTTTGAAAAGGAGACCTTGCTTGATGTGTGTAAAAACTCTTGTGCATTTATTTAGACAAAAGTGTTTTATTATCTCTTATGGATTTATATAGCATAAGCATACTTGTGACATCTCTTATTGCTTTAGCCTACACTTTTACCACTATATTTCGTGCAAGAATTTGTTTGAGAAATGTGTAGGATATATATATCTTCATCTTCATCAAGAGATGCTTAAACTATCGAGTACACTCACCATTGTTATTCATCTCATAGACTCGATATATTTTTGCCATATGCCTATGTGCTTGATTTTCAAGATATTTCAAAGTATCCCATACAAGTGCCATTAAAAGGATTTTTCGATTTTTGAAAGGCACTATTCGATAAAGCTTGTTTTATCCGAGACTTGTAAAGGATTATTTTTGTTTTGATAAAACATTTGATTCTTATCCTTCTCTCAAAATTATGCATTTGATTGCACATTTTCATGTCCTTAGTCTTATTTGCTTTGTCAAAACTCTTGTTCAAATATTTCTTTTAAATGAGGTCTCGACTATACACTCTCGGATTTTCAAATTTCAAAAAGGAGACCTTATATAGCTTCCTATAAGCATATTTGAACTTACATGTTTTTATTAAAATATTGATGATTTTTAAAAAAGCATAGTATGTGTTACTTGTTATAGTGTCTCTATTATTCGATATTACTATGCTCTTGTGCACGATATCTTGTTAAGATTTTGCGAGAAATTTTTGGTATTTCGGAACAAGCTTGATGACCAATGCGAAGTTAGCAGCTCAATGGTATTGTCAAATAGAAGTTGATGCAAGGTGAATTTGAGTTGAGCATGATGGAGAGCTCAACTTCTTCCTTGGATTTCAATTAAGCAATGCCAAGAAGGTATCTAAATTTCACAATCAATATATACGAGAAGAACTTTTGAAGAAGTTCGGCATTGAAGAAGGAAGAAACGCGTCTCTACTCCTATGGAAACCTACATCATAATTGATCAAGTTTGAGAAAGGCATATTTGTTGATACAAGTTCGAGGTATGTTTATCTATGTTTATTACTCCTTTAGGCTTGATATTTTTGTGCTTTATTTCTATATGCTCGACTTCAAAACTATCCCAACGAATCGATTAAAGTGCCATTAAAAGAAATTTTCAAATATTTGAAAGGCAATTCTTCTTATGGCTAATTTATCCAAAGTTTTAAAACGTTCATATTTTTCGGGATAACAAGTCCGGTGATAATAATTTCTCAAAATACGGTTATTGAGATTCTATATTTGTTTTAAGGGATTGCGTTTCTTAAACAAAAAATTGAGATGTGTTTAATTCCGTCTCAAGGATAACTCGCGGATATTTGTTTTTAATCGTAAATCGCCGAGTCTTTTACCTCATTTCGAGCCTGTTTAGACATAATGTATATTGAATGAGGTCTATGTTTGCATTTCGTACATTTTTAAAACTTAGGGGTGAAAAATCGGATTTTTGGATCAAATTTCGAAAAATGGCAAAACAGACAACTCCAGTGACCAAATGAAGTGAGGTCGACCGATCGACCTCATCTTGGACCGGTCGAACAGATGAAATATGTTGATTAAAACGATTTTGTTCCTGCCTTAGCATATTTCTTGTGGTTTTCACTATTTTCGCACCCCTTTGCAAATTTCACACACAATTCACTCAAAATGATTTCTTTCTTGTAAATTATATATTTTTGAGTTTATACTATTGTTATATCATCCAGGATACCCGACCTCTCCAATTAATTGGTAAGAATTCTTCTTCTTTATCTCAATTGGGTTGAACCCTTGAGAATGTGCTTCATCTTTGATATATTGTTGGAATTCTTATATTCTTGTGTTGGGTATGATGATTGTTGTTGGATGATATTTGTAAAATTGCATTTGGTGATGAAAAATTTGACTTGGTTATTTTTACAAGGGCTATATACATCTTCTTTATTATTTGACGCCCGCCAAGTGTTCGATAAAATATTTCTATGAAAAATTCATCACCTACATGATTCTCTCGATTTCAAAAGTCTTATATATTTATAGAGATCATGTTTTGTCAATCAAATGAGCTTTTGCAAATCATATGATCAATTTTTCCTCTTAATAGGATTATAAGCTTTAATGTTCAAATAGCTCGATAAATCGGTTAAATTGCGCACTTTGATATGGATATATGATGTTTTTATCGTGCTAAAATTCTTTTTGATGATTCCAAAGGGGGAGAAACAGGTTATAAGCTCATTAGCTCAAAGAAGCTAAAATAAGCTCACGAAAGAAACTATAAGCTATGGCTCGTTATAGCCAAATGTGACTTTGGATATATCTTGGACTTGTGATACTTGTTTTGTGGTTTTCTTTGACAGGGGAGCTTCTAAGCTTGTGATTCATTTGGATATATTGTAAAAGCTAAAGCTTTTAGCTTTTGTATGGTTGCTTATTTGCTTATCTTGATGTGCATGTTGATAGGGGGAGTTTTTGCTAACTTTTGAAAATCTTCACTCCTTCCTTGTGGCTATTTTATTTGAAAAGTTGGTTGCTTCAAACGGCTAGTTATCTTTTACCGGAAAATCATTTTTTGATTTCAAATTCGACCTCTTAAAATCTCTTAAAATTGTTTTGGTTTGTAATCATCAAAAATGGGGAGATTGTTTGATAAATATTTTTATCATGATTTTGATGATTTTGTTTTAAAGTATTTTTACACCAAAACAATGTTTGAAAATGTTGTCCAAATACTCCCGATTGTTTTAAAATGTTTTTACTAATTTTTGGAATATTTCTTGAAGTTTATTTTTGATAAAATTGGACAACACTTCCGTTTCGCGTTGGACCGGTCGCCCTATAAGGCAACCCGTGCACAAGATGTGTTTTGAAACGAAAAATGCGATGGAAGTAAAAGAGATGAGGTTGACACAGGCGTCGACCGGTCGGCTAAGGCAACCGTACACAGGGAGTATTTTCTTTAGAAACGAACTCCCTGGACTATATTTTTGAAGACCTCGACCGGTCCAAAGACAGGTTAACCTAGGTCGGACCCCAATCAATCGGTCGCCTGTGTAAAATTGTGTTTTTAATTTTCAACGTCTATTTCTATGCAACCGGTCGCCTATTGTTTTGACAAAAATTCTAACCATTGTGCAAATGACATCTTTTCCCTAAATTATGAGGTTGATTTAGAGATTTTCAATCTCCAAGAGGAGCCTATCCATGATCAATCATCTCGTATAAATAGAGGAAAATTTGAAGCAACACAAAAAAAAAGAGAGAAAACTACAACACAACAAGATACATTCAAGCAAACACTTTTGTTCTTCTATTTTAATATTCTTGTTGTAATAGCCTAAGGTCTTATACTTTCACATATTGAGGTCTAGGCTTAATTCTTGATTACACTTGCACTCAAAATTGTATTGTTCATTATAGAGTTGTAATCTTGAATTTTTTTGTGGTCATCATTCAACACAAGATATCCTTGTGAGTGTTCTTGTGGTAAGAACACACTTGGGTGATCTAGGTGTTAGGTGCAAGAAGATTGTGGTAATCTTCTTATTGAAGAGTGTGGTGCTCCTTGAGGTGTCTTTGAAGAATTTGGTGTTCTTCAAGGTTGAAGATTGTGGTGATCTTCACAAGGTGCCGTTGAAGGAAGATTGTGGTAATCTTCAGGAGATTGTGGTAATCTCAAGGTGGTGTTGAAGAAGAGTGTGGTGCTCTTCAAGGTGATGTTGTAAGGTGTTGTTGTATTAATTGTGGTAATTAATAAAATCTTTTTTTCCTTTTGAAATCCATCCCTGAGATATCTTTGGGGTGGTAGAGGATTAGGCCCCTAGGTGGGTTGAACGTCTATAAATCGACGCGTGTTATTTACTTCCCGCACCTTTATTCTTGTTTGATTTGAAAAAGAGGCATAATCGAGAAAATGGAGATAATCTATTCACCCCCTCTAGATTATCGTAGCCGCTGACTTACAGTTTGATCCTAAAATGAAATTTGCAAAGTTAAATTTACATCTTCTTAGTAGGTGAAATACGATTAGAAGAACATTCCCTAAAAAATATGGTTTGAACATTTTGAACCCGAAACACGATACTTACATGATATTATCATTGAACAAAATACAATGGATATTGAAAAAATAAAAAGTAATTAAAAAAAAGATATTCAAGAACTCATTTTGCATCAATTCAACTCTTGTTTTAATTTTTTTAAGTGTCTCATTCTTCCTTATGTTTGGTTTTGAGATTTTTATGCAACATTTTTTAATGTATTCTTAGCCTATGGTTAGAACATTTTGAACCCGGGACACGATATTTGCATGATATTAGCATTAAAAAAAATACACTGGATATTAAAAAAACTAAAAAGTAATTAAAAAAAGATTTTCAAGAATTCATTTTGCATCAATTCAACTCTTGTTTATTTTTTTAAGTGTCTCATTCTTCTTCATGTTTGGCTTTGAGATTTTTTTGGCAATGTTTTTTAATGTATTCTTAGCCCAAGCATGATCGATTGACATATTGGTGTCTTCCTATTTTTCTCCATCTCTGAAATGTGTGTTATCTCTCTACTAAGCTATAACATTAAATTTTCCATTCACCACCCGTGCCTTTGGTTTTTTGTTAAGAGTGGTGAGCAAGTGAAATTTCTTTTCGTATGTTCTTAGCCTATGGTTAGAACATTTTGAACCCGAAACACGATAATTACATGATATTATCATAAAAAAATATAATGGATATTAAAAAAAACTAAATATTAATTAAAAAAAAGGATATTCAAGAACTCATTTTGCATCAATTCAACTATTGTTTTGTAACGCCCCAGTTATACAAAATTAAAATATTCCTACTTTTATATAAGAGTTATTATAAAAATAAAATTTTTAACAAAATAATTTAATAAAATAAAATATTTAAATATAGATAAATACCAGTCACATTACTATTGAAATATTATCAAAATGTTCCATGACATAAAATAAAATAATTCAAATTCTAAAGTTAAATTTGGTCTTCATCCATCACTGACGTATCTTCAGCGCAACTCCTTAATCTGAAAAATTATAAAATTGAAGGGGTGAGCTTCCACTTGCTCAGTAGGGACCAACTTTTGATAAATCATACAAGCATTTCATGTATAGTGTTGGGAAATTATTTTGTAGATTTTGATGAATGCCATGTAAAACTTAGAATAGGAAGTTGACACCCCACTTTTGTTGTAAATTGCATTGTAATAGATAGAAATGGGTCAAGCCGAGTTAAGTCGCTATGCCTAAACATGCAAGAAGACAACTGGAGACTAGAAGGAAGACTCACGAGAGGTAGCCGAGTATGGCAAAGAAGAGAAGACGGAATTGATCAAGGTGCAGATGAGATATAGCCGAGTGAAGTATCAATCAAGTCAACTCAAGACAACTAAGTCTCAAGGTTGAAGTGGCGGAAGAGTCATCAAATGATTGGAAGGCGACTCAAGTCACCTGGGGAAGTTAAGAAAATGCGATCAAGTCAAGACAATTGAAAGAGATCCGTTGCCGCGAAATCAAGAGAATTACTTAAACAAGTAATACCTCCATACTTGCCTTTCTTGAAGTGCTCGGTTCGAAGCGTGCAAGAGGAATAAACCAATGGGAAGCACTGCACCATGTCGAACTCAAAATCAAGAATCATTCATACAAGGAAATGGAAATTCCAAGGATCGCAACAAGACAAGCCAACGACCACAAGTGACTTTCAAAAATAAGCCTATCTCTTCAACGGCAGATTTTTGAAAGATCACTATAAAAGGCCGAGGAATAACTCGAGAGAAGGTTACCCGAACCACGAACATTCAAGAAAACATTTGAATCAGTAACCAAATATATTCTCAAATCATTCAAGATCAATCCTCAAGCCTACATTACGAAGGAAATCAATCCAACACTCACCCGTGAAGGAAAGATAACTTCAATCGCTTGAAGAGGAAATTTTTGAAGAATCAAGGGGTCTACATTCCACGGAGGATTATAGGAAGGTTCAAGGTCGAACCAGTCTCAAGTTTTTGGAGGGCTTCGTGATCAAATCCAAGAAGCTTGAGCAAGTGGGCTGTAGTCGCAAAGCGCAACGCCCTGAAGAAGAAGCTAAGTCGTCGAGAAGCCACGTGACCAAGGCATCTCCAGATCGAGTCCCAAAGGATCAAGTCACCGTGTGTGATCAAGACTTGTATTCGGACTGTTAACCACTCGTATATTGATCAATACTTAGTGGATTCCTCCGGGAGTTGGAGAAGAGAGGAGTAGAAGAATTACCCCATCTTCGAACCTCTATAAAAACTTATTGTGTCATTTACATTTCAAAGACTTTAATTTCTCGCATCTTATTTTATCTGGCACGATAAATTCAATGCTAAAACCAAGTATTAAAACAAACTTAACTTTATTCAAGGGTGTTAAGTCTTCCAATGAAAACAAATCACAAAAGTTAAGTCTTTAGTCAAAACAAAATGAGTTATTCTATCAACAAATCAATCGAGTTTGTTGAGTGACTAACTCTGGATTAACCAACTTAGTTGTCCATCAAGGACACAAAATGTGGAGTATTAACTCGAATTTTTAAAAAGGACTAATTTGAAAAGTTGGTAAGGTTTATTCAACCCCCTTCTAAACCTTACACTCACACCCCTTGGGACCTATAAGTGGTATCCGAGCTGCGGTTGGTTCATTGAGCCTTCCGCACCGGTTCTTGAACTAGATCTCCAAATTTTTCAAAGTCCTGTTTTAGTACTTGATCTTTCAAAACTTTTTTCAAAGAAAAGTTATTATCATGGAAGCAAATTTGACACGCATCCCTATGTTCACAATTAAAGAATTTGATGATTGGAAAATTCAGATGCGCTCATCTATTAGCATTACACGATGAGATGTGGATAGTAATAGAGGATGGGCCACGCAAATTTTAAAAGTTAACAAATTTGTAAGAAGAGTGCAGCTAAAGGTGAAGATGATGTTGCTCCCGCACTACCATGGTTGAAAACCAAGAGCTGAATGGACAAATGATGACAGAAAAAGATATAACTTGGACAATGTGGCCAAGGACATTCTTTACAAAACCTTGGACAAAGCCATGTTCAATAAAGTCAAATCATGCAAAACGGCTAAAGAAATCTGGGACAAGCTAACATTGATTTGTGAAGGCTCAGAGCAAATCAAGGAAAATAAACTATCGATTCTTTGTCTGAAATTTGAGAATTTCAAAATGATTGCGGGAGAGACCTTGGATCAACTGGATGCTCGGTTCACAGAAATTACCAACGAGCTATCTGCACTTGGAAAAGAATATACACAAAAGGAAATGTGTATGAAGATTCTAAGAAGTCTCCCAGCTGAATGGGAAATGAAGGTCATGGCACTAAGACATTCCATGGACCTATCCAAGACATCCAACCATGAGTTATTCTCGATCTCAAAGCCTACGAATTTGAGCCGAAGAAAAAAGACCAGGAGGAGACAGTTGTGCCCAAAAGAGTCGCTGCTCTAATTGTTAAGGATGGCAAGAGAGCCGAGGTCAAAGAAGTCATTGACCAAGAGGAAATAGCCCGATGGTTAAAAGGTTTAACAAGTTCTTTAATAAGAACTACAAGAGAGGCAAGGGCGAATCCTCCGGAAGACACTCGGCTCCCCTCCAAAGTCAAGGGAAGATAGGCCAACCAAGAGAGCGAGAACATCAAAAAGTTGAATATCAAAGGGCCGACAATCCAAGAATGGAAAGAGTGATCAAAAGGTTGAAAATCTATCTTTGAACTGCAGGCAACCAGTCACTATGCCATTGATTGCCCATATCCTCGTAGTCAACAAATATAGGAATGAAGAAGAAAGAAAGGACTTGAGAGAAAGAAGACAAGAAAACAAAAAGGCAATGTTGGCTCGCAGAGATCACGAGACAACCAAGTCAAGAGACACAAATTTGATTCGTTGAGTAGTGAAGCCGACTACTCAAGTGACTCGAAGAAGAAGCCTTGATCCGTTTAATGGCCAAGGAACAAGACCAACTGGACCAAGAAGATGAGGTACACTCTAATTCATCACACTCATATTCTAGTGATAGTGATCGTGACACACACACTTCATCACCCACTGATCTTTATGATTCATTAGGCAAAATGATGAAAGATTTTGAACACATTAAATCCTCACACACACTACTAATCGAGGAAAATAGCCTACTCAAGAGCCAAAACTCACAAATGACTAAGGAGCCGAGTACTCTACGTCAAATAGCCGATGAGAATGCAAGTCTAAAGGCTGAAAATGCTAAGCTAATAGCAGAGATAGTCGCTATAGAAAAGAGGGAAAATGACCTAAAAATGTGATTGCCTCATTCACTAAGGCATCTAAATCATTGGATGATCTTATTATGAGTCAAAGAGAATGTGGAGACAAGACAGGGCTTAGGATTTAATTCCTCTGTGCTATGTCAAGCTCCAAAAGTGATTTTGGAAAAAGGATCTTCAAGTAATGAAGTATCTCAAAAATCCAAAACTCCAAATGGTGCACACACATTTATTTCAAAGCACAATCACAAGCAAACTAGCCTTGGTTATAAAGGAAAAGGAAAACAACCGCTTGAGCGTCTTTGAGAGGACAACCGAGAAGAAATCCACCAAGTTCCTCAACAAACTACAAATAGGAAATACTCAAAAGAAAAAACAGAGCTACCAAAAACCCTTAAGTTCTATAAAAGAAACACATATGAAGGAATGGTAGAAAGTACCCAAGCCAAGTGATTGGAATAATGTGAACTATCGTAAAAGACCTATGGAATATAAGCCCAAATGGCAAAGGCCTCGAAACTCAAGAAAAGGCCATTCCAAAGGTATAAGAGCTTTCATCAAAGACACATATACACTAGACACTACACTCGGAGATATCACAACTACCCAAAGAAGGCAATTGCTAAAACACATACACAGGCATACATACAAAAGATACAATTTGTATGAACCTAGAACCCCAAGCAATTTGCCAAAATTAATTATGATTATGGCACTTATAGATGGCAACCCCTTAGAGTCAAATCATTTGACTATAGGTTGGTTGGATCATCTTACAATACTAACCCCTCAGACCCGCACAAATATGGGTACCTAAAACTTAATTTCCTTGATTGCGTTTCAAGGAACAATGAGTGCCAAGGAACCTGGTACATGGATAGTGGTCATTCCCGGACATATGACAGAAACAAGAAAAATCAAAAATTCAAGGAAGTCGAGAGAGCAAAAGTCATATTTGGAGGAAATGAAGCTCGGGGAGAAATAAGAGGCATTGGATCCATCAAGAAAAATGGATTAGAAATCAAAGATGTTGCAAATATTGAAGGACTCAAATTCAATCGCTAAGTATTAGCCAACTCGTGACAAAGGCTACAATGTTGGATTCAACATAGGTTCATGCCAAATCAAGAACATCAATCCAATGAGGTTGTGTTGCAAGGATGCGAGAGAAAAGAACATGTATGTGGTAGATTGGTCAACTGCAACACCAAGCACTTGTCTACTAGCAAAGAGCACAACCGAATCAAGTTGGTGTGGGCACAAGAAGCCGAGTCACCCGAATTTCAAAACAATTAACAAACTTGCCGAAGCAATCTTGTGGAAGGACTTCCGACTCGAGATATACAAGAAGGAGAGTATATGTGATGCATGTCGAAGGGAAAACAAATCAAATCATCATTCAAAGAAAAGACATGTCCATCTTCAACAAGAATATTGCACCGCTACATATGGATCTATTTGGTCTAGTTGAACCAAATAGTATAAGTGGGAAGAAATACACCTTGGTGTTAGTAGATGACTACTCAAGATATACATGGACAATATTCATGTGTAAGAAGAAAGAAACTCTGCGTAAACTACCACATCCGGCGAAGAGGATTCAAAATGAGAAAAGTCAAACCATTATCAAAATAAGATCGACGGAGGAACCGAGTTTGTCAATAGTATAATAACTCGATTGTATTGAAAATGGTATTGGTCATGAATTATCTGCAGCAAGGACTCCACAAAGAATGGAGTTGCGAGAAAGAAGGAATAGAACTCTCAAAGAAGCAAATGGACCATGTTAGCTGAACCAGGGCTACCTAAAAGATTTTGGGTCAAGCAATAAACACAACATGCTATACTCAAAATAGATGCATGATAAATGACGGTGACAAAGACTCCTATGAGATTTGGACAGGAGAAAGCCAAATGTTGCATATTTTAGAATATTTGGATGCAAATGCTTCATCCATAACAATGGCAAAGATAATTTAAAGGCTTTTGATGCTAAAGTCGATGAAGGTATCTTCTTGGGATACTCACCGAAAGCAAAGCCTACAGAGTACTCAACAAGAGGACCATGGTTACAGAGGAATCCATTCATGTGGTGTTTGATGAGCCAAATGTAAATGGAGAAGACATTGAAGAGTCACCGATAAGTCGAATCAACCAACCATGCGAAAAGTCCCTATCTTTGTCAAGTGAAGTCGGGAATTATATACCCGATGAAGATGAGATAGCTGAGTCTCAAAAACAGTTGGAAAATATGCAACTAAGTGATGATGAGAGAGAGCTGATCAAAGCAACACACAATGCAAGACGATCAATCGGCTAACTTACTCCAACCGGATGTAAGATGGCCGAGAGACCATCCACCGTAACTAGTCATTGGAAATGTAAGAGAAGGTGTCAAAACGAGATCCAGATCTCAACAAGAAGCAATGTTCACATGCTTCATCTCACGAATAGAGCCTAAAGATGTGTCACAAGCATTGGATGACACACATTGGATTCAAGCTATGCAAGAAGAGTCAATCAGTTTGAAAGAAATAAAGTATGGGAATTGGTTCAAAGACCCACCCATCAAAATGTTATTGGCACTAAATGGGTGTTCAGAAACAAGATGAACGAGGAAGGTTCTGTGGTAAGAAACAAAGCAAGATTGGTAGCCAAAGGATATTGCCAGGGAAGAAGGGATAGATTTTGATGAAACGCTTTGCTCCTGTAGCAAGATTGGAAGCTATAAGGATGTTTCTTGCCTATGCACTCACAAGAACTTTATTGTATATCAAATGGATGTAAAAAGTGCATTCCTTAATGGTTTATTGGAAGAAGAAGTATATGTTGAACAACCTCCAGGATTTGAGCGAGAAGACTCTTGGAGATAAGGTATACAAACTCAAGAAAGCTCTATATGGATTGAAACAGGCACCCGAGCATGGTATGATACATTATCACAATTCCCGACGAGAATGGATTCACAAAAGGAAAAGTGGATAGAACACTCTTTAGAATTCAAGACAGAAGAGCATACTTGCTTGTTCAAATATATGTGGATGACATCATTTTTGGATCCACAAACAAAGAGTCAGTGTGATAAATTTTCAAACCTCATGCAAAGCAAATTCGAAATGAGCATGATGGGAGAGTCGATCTTCCTTGGACTCCAAGTGAAACAAAATGAAGGATAGAACCTTCATAAGTCAAACAAAATACACCAGAGAATTAATGAAGAAATTTGGTATGGAAGAGAAGTCTTACGTAAAAATACCAATGAATACATCGATCAAAATGGACATGGATGCAGATGGCAAGCTTGTAGATCAAACAAGATACTGAGCACTTATTGGATCATTGCTCTATCTTACAAAGAAGCGGGCCGACATCACCTTTGCTATAGGTGTATGTGCAAGATTTCAATCGCTCCAAAAGAAAGCCACATGATTTGCATGACCAAGAGGATCTTGAGATATTTGAAAGGAAGCCAAGAAGTTGGCTTATGGTATCCAAAGGAAGGTGGATTCAAGCTAATTGGCTATTCAGACTTTGACTATCTTTGGATGTAGAGTTGACAGAAAATCACCTCGTGCACATGTCAAATGCTTGGAAATAGGCTAATTTCTGGTTTAGCAAAAAAGCAAAATTCAATAGCCACCTCCACAAACCGAAGAATACATAGGCTGGCAAACAAGCTGTTGTGCCCAAGTCCTATGGATGAGACAAAGAATGAGAGACTATGAAATTGAAGAAAAGGAAATTCCAATCATGTGTGATAACACAAGTGCAATTGCAATCACTCAAAATCCTGTGTTGCACTCAAGAACAAAGCATATCGATGTCGATATCACTTCATAAGAGATCATGTTGAAAAGAAGGACACCACCTTGAATATATTTCAACCGATAAGCGGTTGGCGGACATATTCACAAAACCATTATGTGAGTCAAGATTTGAAGAACTCAAGCACGAGTTAGGATTAATTGAGTGAGTTGACACTCGAGAAGACTCAAAGAAAAGAAATGAAACACGAAAAAGAGGAAAAAGAGTCAACTCTTAAATCGGCTAAGTGAATCACCGTATCGGAAAGATAGTCACCGAGTTAGTGACATCCGAGTATTTACATGCGAGGAGAGAAGAGTTAAATCGGTAAGGGACAAGTTTGAGTCATTTATGAGCAAAGTGACAAAAACACAATCGTTTTTACTAAGCGGGAATGTTTTTAAGAATGACATCAAAGATAATTATAACGTGTACAGGCAAAAGTCGCACACCAAGCTTATGATTGGATATAAATGTTTGTGCATTAAATACGAGACATTAAATGCAAATCGGGCGTGAAAGATCTAAGCCGTTGATTTTGATCACATTTCAAAACCACCCGCACGTCCTTTCATGAAGCATACTTAAACCATTTTTGTCCGTTTCTCTCACACTTTACCAAAAACTGTTCATCTCTCTCTCGAAAGCAAAAGCAAATATTCTCTCTCAAAACCCTTTCAATCCTCGAGATCATTTTCTAAATTTCGTTCGATAAAATACTGAGAAATGGCATCCACTCATGATTTTGTCAAGCTAGGAAAGCAAATCCACACTGGGTCTCACCGTATTTCGATGGTATGGTGAAAGCAAATATTCTCTCTCAAAACCACTTTGCTTGTTACCTCTGGAAGGAGTGTCGGAAATTAATGAAGGCGATGTTGACCTGATTGCTTCTTGGAAGGAAGTAGCCAAGTCCGACTATCTTTGAGAAAGTAGTCTACACTAATAAGAGGTCAAGGAGGACTACCACAAATTATCGGACATCGTTGCCAAATGCATAGATATCAAATTTGGCGGCTTTGACCATTCAAAGCAAAGTTGATCGTAATGGCCGCGATCATTGAAGAACACGAAAGTGAATCGGGCCGAGTTTGTCTACAACGGACTCTGCCCGGAACGTTGGGAACAAATCCTTCCGGAGGATGGAACGTTTGGAGGTTCCTAGATACGGCCGGTGATGGCCGTGATGGAGGCAAAAGGAGTCCTCTTCGACATGGAAAGGCGTTCCATGTAAATAAGAGGATGTTCGAGATCAAAACTCTCTCGGCGCACGAGAAGAGAGCCTACGCTAAGAGAATCGAGTGAGGGGAATCACCAACCACAAGATACGCTATCTCCTCTCCTCCAAAGAAAAAGGTTGCTCCTGCACTGCTAAGAAGACTACGCCCCGCAGCAAAGAAAAAGAAATCGCTCTCCTGCCCCTGCAGCTGAGTCACCGCCCCTCGCAGCCGTGTCTCCTGCCCTCGCAGCGCAGCGAGAAAGGAATCTCAAATACCTTCTCCTGGCCGTCAAGAAAAAGAGAATCTGATAAGCCAAGACAAATGCTCCTTAGAAGAAGACAACGGACGCCCCCCGCCCGTGATTCAAGAAACCTTATCCGAACCGTAAAATCCCTCCTGGTACAAACAAAAAGAAGGAGAAGAATTTTCAAGCGTTAGAGCTTGAGAAACTGGGTCGAGCCACTCGGCTAGAAGAAGATACTCCGAGACTCGTTGGAGAAGTAGAGTCTCCAGGCGATCGATGAAACGACCAAGTCTGCGAGGACAATCAACGAGAGGCAACTCAAGACCCACCAGAGAAGAATAGCCGAGGAACACGGAATAGCCGAGACAACCGAATCACACTGTGACGGGTTGTTTCTCCACCCGTAATAGAGAGGCTATCAAGATGTCGGCAAATGCTGGTCTCGCTACCCTTAATCCCCTCGGAAACGAGGGCGGCAAGAGACTGATGAAGACGATGTAATCATGTACTCTCCATTGTATCCGGACATCCAAAATCGTCTGCGAGAGTGGAGAAAATGGAAGCCGAGCCTATCAGTGCGGTTTGAAAATCCGAGTTCATTGATGAGGAAGAAGAACTCTTGAGGTTTCTACACACATCTTTGCAAGCCCTTGATGAGGATAATTGCATCAATATCTGCAGATTTGAAAAGATAAAACGGGATAAAGCGGTGAGGAGGACGCGAAGCGTGAGAAGGCCAACATCCGCCCTCTCACTGGCACCATCGATCATACACACTCTCACTTTGACATCCTCTCGAAAGTGAAGAGTTGCAAATCAACAAGCAATGCAAGAGTCCGAATCCTACATGAGCAAAGAATGATGGAGGGACCATGAGAGTCCTCCAAATCACACTGAAATAGACCCATGGGAGTGGTGCAACATATTGCCACTATTGTTCGCCACCACTTCCCCAACTCATTCGAGAGGAAGGTGTTAAGGAACCGGCGATGAAACTAGGATAGTGGGGACCCCAAATGAGCCAACCCCTAATGAAGGTGTCTTACCACCGCCCAACAACTGAATACTCGAAGTGGGAAAGTAGAGTCTGAGACGAGTGACCCCATTCCGAGTCACTTTCACTGGTGTGCCGATTGAGGGGAAACTCCCTCCACCGCAAAGTCGGAGGATCTTTGCGGTGACTCCATAATGAATTTAGGAGGCGAAGTGGAGAAAGAACAATCACAGAATCCACAAACAAGTTGTCACTAACGAGGCTCGCGATTGTGATGTCTCACCAAGGAAATGCCAAACTGCTCAGCAATAGACGCTGCGATGCGATCGAGGCACTGAGAAGGAAGCGCCCGGAGTTAACACTGGCGATGAAAGTGCAATCCATGGAGTTGAGACTCCAATGGATGCCACCGAGAAGACCCCAAGACAACGACACTATCGAAAGAGATGTCCAAGGCCTCATCGCGGTTGAGACTGCGGGGAGGTAATGAAGGCCAACAGAGGTTGAGACTTCCCCTAGAGAAATCGAAGCCGAACATCCCTCCTCCCGCTATCATTGATCCATCGAAAAAGGAGATAAGTGCTCTTCACGATTCC
The DNA here is from genome assembly GCA_016081115.2 of Rehmannia glutinosa. Classification (NCBI taxonomy): domain Eukaryota; kingdom Viridiplantae; phylum Streptophyta; class Magnoliopsida; order Lamiales; family Orobanchaceae; genus Rehmannia; species Rehmannia glutinosa. Next base: position 40,403,509 of record CM071930.1, read on the forward strand.
CGGAGGATATTCCTGATGTAACCTTTCTAGGATCGGAAGGAGACGATGAAGCCGAGTTATCCCCTGTGGATCGATCCCAAAGACTTCAGTGAGGATGTTCCAACCACGAGTAAGTCGACCAAGACTACTCGCCAATCATTCAACTTTGATGATGAGCCACCCATGGAAATCTCATCATCGTCCGATGACGCTCGATAAGGCCGAGGACCGGTCAACTCATTTGGAAAAACCAACAGACCAACGGCCGTTGAGACAAACTGAGGTTCGAACAAGTGCGGGTCGACTTCACAACGAGACCATAGTAAACAGAGTCCACTGCGCGCAGGCTCCCAAGTGCGGCAAAGGGTTCGACTCCTCAAGGGACTTCACGAGCACCGCTTATCATTGAACAATTCGATTGCCCGTGATGATCCTTTCGTAGAATCATTTCCCTTCTCCTTGAGGTACGACCTCCCGAAGAATCGACAAAGATCGCGAGCGCTTCACGACCTAATCCCGTCATTTCATCGAGACACCATTGTTCCAACTAACTATGACTTTGACGCTTGGCCGTCACCAAAACAAGAGGGCAGCGGTGAGTTCGGGAGGTGTTCAAAGCCCTATTTGCCGAGATTGAACGGATGGAGAGGCACCAGCCTCACCGGACATGAGGTTGGATAACAGGACGCCAACCTCACTGGCGATTTGAGAGGCATAATAGTCATAATCCGTGAGTGGTGGCAACAAAGAAGAAACAATGTGTGTGGAACAAGCTCGATATTTCAGGATATTGTTTAACAAGTTGTTAGTCCTCAAGGGTCGAGAATGTTGATGCAAAGACAAAATTGCAAGAGCACATTGAACAAATGCATGAATCTCATACCACGTAGATAAAGTCTGCGTGAACATAATAAGAACGAGCTCACGCGTGTGGAAGAGAATATGGATCGAAAATCGGTCTTCTCATGGCCGAGATGAAGTTGGTAGCAGTGAATCCAACGCCACCCGCTCTCGTTTAGTGCGGCTTACTCCCAGCAGATTCAAGTAGAACTCAACTATCGCCAGACTAGACTTCCGCTTGCTAGCTTGTTTCCGGGGGTTCCTCTCTCCTTTGATGATGCCAAAAAGGGGGAAGAGGAATACCTAAAGTCCTCAAAGCGAAGGGATCTAAAGTCGAGAAGGAGGAAGCAATGTGAAGGGAAAGATAATCGAGGAAGTAATAAGAGAGAAGAAAGGGAAGTCTTTGAGGGGGAAGGTTCGAAAGATGTGACCTTGATGATTGCTAAAACCCCCAACAAGGTCTTGTCACAATGATATTATCAAAGAAACTCCCAATGACTCGCCACTCCAACACTCTGTGTACCAATGGCCGAAAAAGAAAAAGACATTGAAGCGAGGGATGGAGGAAGTGGAAGGAAGGATGAATGCCCGAGTTATGGATATTTTGAAACAACATGGAGGCATTCCAATAGACAGAGATACCTATGCCATTTCAGATGCCGGAACTGAGCCAAGATCTGTTGATGAATTCAAGACGCTCGCATCTGAAGGTTACTTCGCAAACATGTCCATGGCTCAAGCCTGGGATTTGTACTGGGAAAAAGGTCTCACACTATGTGAAGAAGTCGACAAAGAAACCACTAGCTTGATCCTCTGGGAAAAAGAAAGCCCCAAGACAATACACGCCCGAGAGGCGGAGAGGAAGAAGCGTGGTGGAGGAAGAGGTTTGAGACTCAGATCTCTCGTCCAAAAACATTGAGTACATAGATCCAGGCAAGAAAGGAGGGATCTACTAAATTTGGATTTGACGAAGTAGCCAACTCCGCAAGTGGCTAAGAACAATCTTTGAGTATGTGAAGAAAATTGAAGAAGAAAATAAAAGACAAACTTCAACTATGGGAGGAAAGACAAGAAAGACGAGAAGAGATGAAGGCTGCCCGGAAGGCGTATGAGAAAAAGAAGGCAACTGAAGATGAGAAGAAAAGGAAAAGGTCAGAAGATGACAGAGCTGAAGAAGATAAAAGAAGGAGGCAGCGAAGGAGATGAAGTGTTGCTGTCCACCCCTTCATGTATTTCACTATGTAAATACACTTTATGTAAGTCTTAAATACGTTGACTAAAATTATGCAATTTCTATACGTGAGTAGATATAGAACATCATGGTTAGTCTAAGCCTCGTTTAAACTCTGATACAATTTTTTTTAGGCTTAAACTCTGATACACTCTGTAAACAACTATGTAAAGAACAAGAATGTTATGATCAATAAAAGATCGATTCTAAACATACATTCTGTAGTTCTACATTTGTCTCGTATGTATCTTTCTTTGTTAAATAATTGTATAAATGTTTTAAGTTTTGGCATCATCAAAAAGGGGGAAATTATTGGGAAATTATTTTGTAGATTTTGATGAATGCCATGTAATAGAATAGGGTAGCAAGGTCGTATCCACGGAGACTAATAAATTAATATGCTAAGTATTGAACCAAGATAGTCTTATTTTTATTTAGACGATCGAAATTTGATGATTGTTGTATTGAGATTAAGACAATTTAAATCACTAAAACACAAGATTGAGATAATACAAATGATAGAAGTATCAAGATAATGAAATGGATTTCGAGTTAAGGTTTCGATTAATAATCCTCTTGTTGTCCGATTAAATCAAAGCTAAGGTTATTATCAATATTCCTATAAGACGATCACAAAACTATTTTATCCTCTCTCTCGAGATGCATATAAAATGTAGATTGAAATACTTATGCTAGCATCTCTACTCAACATGAAGCATTCAACTCCCAAAAGTTTAAAAGATCAAATATCCTCACAAATATTTACAAACCTCTCGATTCATGCAAATATTTGTGTCGAGTATTCAAGATCTAATATTGAAACTCATCTCTCGAATTATGAATCAATATATCAAACAAGTTAAATCATTGATCAAGTGATAAAACAAGAATAAGCTCAAAATACTCAAATAGGCTTTAAGATAATAACTTCAACTAAGATTAAAACATCCAACAAGAGTTCATTAATCTACTTCCAAAACCCGGAAATCTCAAGAGTTTAGCTACACATGATTTCTAAACAAGTCATAAACAAATTGTTCAAAGCCATTACAACTAAAATGAAAGATTGAAACTAAAAGAGAAGCAAGAAAAACTTAGGAAAGTCGACAATCTCTCGATATATCTCCGTTCCTTAAGCTCCGATGCAACCCGATTGTCTCCTTGATGTCTTCTTCCAAGAATAGACCCTTGTCTTGTGTTGTAGATCCCAAAATATGTCCGATTCCCCTTGTGTGCGCCCAAAAGCCTTTTATACTCCCCATCATGTTTAGGGCTTAATGCGGCAAAGAGACATGGGATTCCAAATAGACGCACGGGTCGTGCGCCCACGCACGGGTTACCCGTGCGCCACCCTCGGGCTTGAATACCCCAACTCTCTCGTAGGGCGCACGGGTGGTGCGTCGAGCACGGCCTACCCGTGCGCCACTCCCAAGATATCCCGACTCTCTCAGTAGGGCGCACGGGTGGTGCGTCGGAGCACGCCTACCCGTGCGCCACTCCTGAGATATCCCGACTCTGTAGGGCGCACGGGTGGTGCGTCGAGCACGGCCTGCCCGTGCGCCATGCTGCAGCTTCAATCAACCTTATACAGGGGTGCACGGGTGGTGTCTTGAGGCACGCCCAACCCGTGTGCCCCCTGTTTCTTCCGTGAACGCTCAACTTTCGCTCTTTTAGGCTTCACGTTTCGTATATCCACTCAATTCTCCGCGTTTCTACTTTGCTTTCCTCATATCTTATTCAATTAGCTTCAAATATCATGAAATTCCTACAAAATAAGCAAAGTGTAATATCTTTTCCACAAAGAGTGAATATGTAACGTTTAACGCGAGTATATGCATGTTTACTTATCATTATAGCTCGAAATACGCATCAAAACACATGCAAAATTCACGCTTATCAAAATCCCCCAAACTTAAACTGTTGACCGTCCCGATCAACAATATTTAGAACACGATAAAGCATAACAGGGGAGATAAAGATAACAAATAAGCGCACACCAAGAGTCTACAAGAAAATCCAAATTGCTCGTCATGAATGCCGAGTACAACTCAATCAAGCCTCAAATCTCTAATCAAAGAACACGCCTCAAATAAAACAAAGTGAAATGCTCAATCCAACTCTCAAAATTAAGTGTATACTCTCATCTCACAAGGTTATAGGACGTGTTTACGCTCAAATCAATTCGATGTCGCAAAATTACCATAGGCTTGCAATTTGTCTCATATCTCCGCCACGAGAGTGTATGCAATTTGTGAATCATAAAGGACTTTCTCATTTGGTTGTAATGAAGGCTCTTTGGTTTAGGTAGGAGATTTTTGATAAAGTGATCAAACTCGAGTGTATAGACCGATGAGCATATCAATCATTTTCATTATAATCCCATATGCTACTCCAATCATCCTCATTTTTATCAACTTCATTTATCTCCATTTCCGTCTTTTCTTTTGAGAATCACCTCCATTCACAATCCTTCGCCCCCCAAGTTTATCCACTTTTTCAATCTTTTTTTTTCATTTGTGCATTTTCAACATCTTTCCTTCCTCTTTTTATTCCATTTAACCAAGTATGCCCAATTATTCTATTTTTGAATTCCCACCCATTCAACCTCGTTCATTTCCCTTTTACTCAACGTTATACATTCGAGTTTAAGGTGATGGAAATATAGTAAGATCAAGGGTTAAATTTTTGTGGTTATCAAAGAAATAGGCTATAGGCTCAACTTGGCTAACTAGGATTTTTCACATTTTTAGGTAGGCAAAAGGTATGAAAGGCTAACAAAGATGGCCTTTAATCACATTCACAATTCACATACACATGTGGCCTTGACAGAGATACCCAAGCAAGTTCTAGAATTTTAATCAACATGAATGATACACTCAAATTACAACAAGATCGCACAAGATATAAGCGAAGAAAGGCTCAAAGCTCACAGTTGTCAAAATGTAATTCAAAGCATCACACCAAGTTTTTCATATCAACATGCTCAAAATTATCAATTCGAGGCTCAATCAATCCATAAACAAAGATCCAATCCCAACAATATGAATTCTCAATCAACACACAAACAACAAGTTGCACATGCTTGGTCAACACACTCTCTAACCACTACTAAAGCAATAGACGTGCTAAAGCTATAAACGTGCTCTAATGCAAATGCAATCTAGAGTGCTCTAATGCAACTATATGAAAACACAAAATGCATGATTTTTTTTTTTTTTTTTTTTTTTTTTTTTTTGTATCCACACTTTTAATATATTAAAATACTATCTCCCCCCAAACTTGAATGAAATTATAGTGTCCTAAGGGGAAAAATAGAATTTCAATAACAAAAAGTGGGGATATACTCAATCATCATGCAAGGCGTGGTGGTGGGAAGTGGCCTTGAGAAATATGCCACATTTGTAGCTGTTGGAGCACTTGCCACGCGTCTCCTCGGAACGCTGCTCCGATCGCTCGCTAAACGCGAGAAAATCAGCCCTATGTTGCCTTAAATCCTCTCCTTGCCGCCTCAACTCTTCTTCTTGCCGCCTCAAGTTCTCCCCAAACGCATAAAACATGTCTTGAAAATTGGCGTCGCGATGGGGTCCTCCACTGTGAGACGGACCGGGGCGATCTCCGCTTTGAGAATGTCGAGGATAATCGCCTCCGTGTGAGGACTCGGGTATATCATACCCAATTTGGGGATGATGAGGTTCCATCCCCATTTCGCGTCCATGTATCTCATCCTCCTCCTCCACCATATCTTCTTCATCCAAGAAACCTTCAACTCTTGCGCTTCTTTCTTGACTCTATAGCCTCGGTAATTCGGTTATGTGCGTCGAGTTCATTAAGAAGTTGGTGGTGTCCATCAATGTATCAACGGTGGTGTATGGTGGGTTAGGCAACGGAAATGAAGCACCTTTCTTTTGTAGAAGCACCAATCTGTTTTCTTCATTCGCTATGAACTTCATATGGTGCAACGATGCCAAATTAACCCGAGTGCTGCCCGGGATAGGCTCCAAGCCTCGAAAATCGACATTGAAATGCCGGGCAATAGGGGTAATGAGGCCCCCTATAGAAATCGTACCCCCTTCCCGCCTAGCTAACTGTTCAATTTGCTCGGCAAAATTAACGGCGGTGTTGTAGGGGGTGTCTGTGACCATACACCAGAGGAGATAGAGTTCTTTAGTCGTCATCCCTCCAATGTTTTCTCGGGCGAATACAGAGGAGGCAGTCACGCGTTGTATATACCGGAAAACTGGATTCCGGATCCAAGAGGCTTTTTAAGGTCCGCGCGCATACAACATTGGCCCCGTTTGTGGTGTTTCCACAAGCATTCTCCAGAAGTCGTATTGATCATAATGGGGCATCGGGCGGGTACGAGCGTTTGTTGGGACCTCGAAAATGTTGTTCAATTGGGTCATAGAGAGTTGTCTACGAACATTCCCCAACTGAAATTTTATCATATACGGTTCGAAGGTCCCGCCTTGTCTGAGTACTTCCACGGTACTCAAGAACTCCAATGTATACTTTTTAAATGTCGGCCACCTTCGGCTCATGAAGTTCGTCCATCCTACCTTGGCGAAAAGACGCCACACGTCCTCATGTATCCCCAAAGTTTGGGTACAATCATTGTCGGCGTAGCGAGATGGAGCTATTTGGCGACCGATCAAGCGATTCCATCGCTCAATATCATCGGCATTTGTCAAGTTGACCCCATATGCCTCCTGGGACTGTTTTGGTCGACCTCCTGGGCGGTGCCACGTCACGTTGTGCCGCCGCGTGCACGCCTCCTTCCACTCGTGGGTTTCTTCGCCGCCATAAGGAATTTGTACCGAATACATTCTATTAGCATCCCAATATCATCAATGGCAACAACAAAGTAGGGAATTAAAGCTAACATCTTAGGTGATGCAAATTCACATGCTCAAGTCACTTTGATCGATCAACTACCCCAAACAAACAAAAATTATGGCCATTCTCGACAAATATTAACTCAAATACACATTGGCCATGCCTTATTCATCAACAATTCACCCTAAATCTCCACAATTATACAAGCCCACAAGGTGTTTGATAATTTGCCTCAAAGAATAATTCACATCATTTATAGCAAAAATATCAAAATACACACCTACCATGCTCCTTAATACATAATTAACAACGAATTGACAAGGAGGAACGGTGTTCTTACCGGAATTTTCTAAGTTAAACACGAAGTGGAAGATTTGAACCCTAGGTGCTTTTGTTCACAATTCTTCAAGCAAATTCAAATTTGATGCAAAGTGAAGCTCAATTGTGATGGGGAGGTGTTATGTAGAAGAATTCAAGTGAAAACTAAGAGAAATTTTCAAAACTAGGGAGGATTCGAGAGGGCGCGCGAGGTGAAGGGTTTGAAATGAAGAACAGTTTTTAAAACCGTCCAATTTATCCTTATCTCGCAAGGCGCACGGGTCGTGCGGCCGACGCACGGGTAACCCGTGCGCCACCCCTGAATTTGCCCAACTCTCAAGGGCGCACGGGTCGTCTTGCGCATAACGCACGGCTACCCGTGCGCACTTGTACAAAGAATTCGAGTTTTTTTTTTTTTTTTTTTTTTTTTTTTTTTTTTTTGAAATCACACTCAAAATGAAACAAATACACAAATCAAATCACTCAAATCACATAATCGTGAAACTAAACACACACAAAAATGAAAATCACACGAAAAACCGCTGGGTTGCCTCCCAACAAGCGCTATATTTAACGTCTTTAGCTTGACGCCTGTTTTGTTAAATTACGGATCGCGCAAGGTGGTGGATGTCACATCCTCTTTATTCCTGGTGGAAATAGTGCTTAATCCGCTGGCCGCTTACCATGAAAGTCTCGCCTTCTTTTGTCAACAATTCTACAATCCCGGAGTGGATTCAACACTTTCTTTATCACAAATGGCCCCGACCACTTGGACTTGAGTTTTCCCGGGAAGAATTTAAGGCGTGAATTGTATAGAGCACCGGTTCTCCCGGTAAAAACTCTCTTTTCTTGATCATCTTATCATGCCACCGCTTGGTTCTTTCCTTGTAAATTCGAATTTTCGTGACGCTTCATCCCGAAATTCTTCCATCCGATTCAAATGGAGCAACCTTTCCTCACCGGCTTTACGAAAATCCAGATTCAATTTCTTTACCGCCCAAAATGCTTTGTGCTCCAATTCTACCCTGGTAATGGCATGACTTCCCAAATACAAGTTGATATGGAGATGTGCCCAACGGTGTCTTATATGCGCTTCGGTATGCCGCGGGGCATCATCCAATTTTAACGCCCAATCCTTTCGGTTGATGTTCACCGTCTTTTCAAGGATTTGTTTGATCTCCCCGTTAGCCACTTCGCTTGTCCGTTGGCTTGTGGATGATATGCCAATGCGACTTTATGTTTGACCCCATATTTGGCCAACAAGTTGCTCATCAATTTGTTTACAAAATGCGACCCTCCATCACTAATTAAAGCTCTTGGAGTGCCAAATCTAGTAAAGATGTTTTTCTTAAGGAATCGCATTACAACTTGAGCATCATTTGTTTTAGAAGGAATTGCCTCTACCCAACGGGATACATACTCCACAAAGAAGTAGAATATATTGATAACCCGAAGACGATGGAAATGGGCCCATAAAGTCAATCCCCACACATCGAACAACTCCACTTCAATTACGTTGGTCATTGGCATCTCGTGCTTCCGTGAAATGTTTCCCATTCGGCCGACACTGTCACATTGTTGTACAAACAAATAACGATCATTATATAAAGTGGGCCAATATAGCCCACTTTGCAATACCTTCACAAGGGTGCGAGTGGGACCAAAATGTCCGCCGGATGGTGAAGAGTGACATCAAGTAGGACTCCCTCCCATTCTTCTTGAGGCACGCATCTCCTTATGATTTTGTCCGCGCACCTCTTAAAGAGTAGGGGTCATCCCACATGTAGAACTTTACATCATGTAAGATTTTCTTCTTTTGATACGGTGATAGATCCTGGAGGTAGAACTCCAAATGCCAAGTAGTTGACAAAATCCGCATACCATGGGAACTTTGCCTCAAGCATGAGTAATCTTTCATCGGAAACTCCTCTTTATCAATCCCGTACCTTTTTTTTTCTCCTTCTTGATTTTCTAATCGAGACAGATGGTCTGCTACCACGTTCTCGCATCCTTTTCGGTCCTTGATTTCCACGTCAAACTCTTGCAACAATAAGATCCATCGAATCAACCTCGGTTTCGCATCCTTCTTGTCAAAGAGGTATTTTATAGCCGCATGGTCGTATGCACAATCGTCTTTGTCCCGATCAAGTAAGATCGGAATTTATCGAACGCGAAAACAATCGCCAACATTTCTTTCTCGGTTGTGGTATAATCCTTTGAGCACTTGTCCAACGTTCGACTTGCATAGTAGATGGATCGGAACAATTTTTCCCTCTTTTGACCAAGAACAGCCCCAACAGCATAGTCGCTTGCATCACACATTAGCTCAAATGGTTGGCTCCAATCTGGGGCGACGAGTATAGGTGCGGTCACCAATGCTGTCTTCAACATTTCGAACGCCTGCAAACATTCATTGGAAAAAATGAAAGCAGCATCTTTTTCTAGCAATTGGCTCAAGGGCTTAGAAATTTTAGAAAAGTCACGGATAAACCTTCTGTAAAATCCGGCATGGCCCAAAAAGCTCCGAATGGCTTTCTCATTTGTGGGAGGTGGTAGCTTCTCAATTGCTACAATCTTTGCCCGATCAACTTCCAAACCTGCAGAAGAGACTCGATGACCAAGTACAATGCCATCGCGTACCATAAAATGGCACTTTTCCCAATTTAGTACTAAATTGGTCTCTTCACATCGCTGCAAAACTAGGGAAAGATTGTGAAGACAATTATCAAAAGAATCCCCGAACACAGAGAAATCGTCCATAAACACCTCCATAACTTTTTCAATAAGATCGTGAAATATAGCCATCATACAACGTTGGAAAGTGGCAGGTGCATTACATAAACCAAATGGCATGCGTCGAAATGCAAATGTGCCATACGGACATGTAAATGTTGTTTTCTCTTGGTCTTCCTACGCGCAATCATGATTTGATTGTACCCGAATAACCATCTAAAAAGCAATAATAATCATAACCTGCAAGACGATCCAAAGATCATATCGATAAAGGAGAGGGAAAGTGATCTTTTCGAGTGGCATCATTAAGTTTTCTATAATCAATACATATTCGCCACCCTAACAATTCTAGTAGCAATTTGTTCCTCATTTTCATTTTTTACCACCACACCCCCCCTTTTTTTTCGCACCACTTGTACAGACTCACCCATGAACTATCGATATCGCGTAAATGATCCCTAGGCATCCAACCATTTCAATACTTCCTTCCTAACCACATCTTACATAAAATGGTTTAGCCGTCTTTGGTTTTGCAATCGATGGTTTATAAACATCTTCCATCCGAATTTTATGCATCACAATGGATGGACTTATGCCTTTTAAATCGCTTATAGACCAGCCTAGTGCCGACTTATGTTTTCGTAAAACCCTTAACAGTTTATCAAGTTGGGTAGGAGTGAGAAGAGATGAAACGATTACGGATTTGCATTATTTGTCCCTAGGAATGCATATTTGAGGTGTTCGAGTAATTGCTTGAGTTCCGAGGTGGTGTTGATAGCAGATTCGATCTCACGCACGGGCTGACCGTGCGTGGGCGCACGGGCGTGCGCTCTTGAGAGTTCCATCGTTACTTGACATCACGCACGGGCGGATCGGTGCGTGGGCGCACGGCGCCGCGGCGTTCTTGAGAGTTCCATCCTTTTTTCCTTTGCGTTTTGCGCTCTTGCGCTTATTAGGTAGTTCCTGCGATATGATCTAAGGCACAAACATAGTCGTACAAATCTTGGTTATCAAAATCAAGTACAACACTCGACATTGAGCACGAGTGGGTTAGACCAAATTCCAAATCATCTGTAGAGACAATGTATGATCAACATAATCCTCAATGCATGAACTAACTATATCCAAAAATTACAATTCTCTACCGAATCATGAAATTTCATTGCCTTATAAATAGAAAATAAAACATGCTCATCATTAACACGTAATGTGAGCTCCCCTTCTCGCACATCTATTAAGGTTTTACCCGTTGCTAAGAAAGGACGCCCAAGTATCGCGGAACGCTTGATCTTCTTCCATATCCAAAACCAAGAAATCCACGGGAATATAAATTTATCAACTTTTACCAAAGACGTCTTCAATAATTCCCCTTGATACGTAAGTGATCGGTCGGCAAGTTGCAATGTCACCGTAGTTGGTTTCACGCCGCCTAATTCAAGTTTCCCGAAATGGACAAAGGCATCAAGTTAATACTTGCCCCCAAATCACATAACGCTTTATTAAAGAAATTACCACCAATAGCACAAGGGATAGTGAAACTCCCCGGATCTTTCAGTTTTTGTGGTAACTTCCTTTGGATAATTGCACTACATTCTTCCGTCAAATTCACCGTTTCAAAGCTTGTCATCTTCCGCTTTTTGACATCACATCTTTAAGAAATTTCGCATAGTTCGGCATTTGTTCTAATGCATCTGCAAAAGGAATGTTAATGTGCAATTTCTTAAATATATCAAGGAATTTGGCAAATTGATCATCAAGCTTTTTCTTTTGAAATCTTTGAGGAAAGGGAAGAGATATAGACAACTTAGGTATATTCAAGCTAGATGATGATTTTAGCTTTTCACCCCTGTTTGTTCCGCCTCTTTGTTCTCTTCTTTCCCATTTTCTTCGATACCATCCTTCATCACGGAGTCTCTTGCTCGCCTAGATGCTTCATCCGAAAGTTTCGGATTCCCATTTTCTTTAGGCCCTTCATATTCCGTGCACGCTTCGTAAACGAATCACCTTGCATTGTTCCTTAGGATTCATTTCCGTGTTACTTGGAAATTGACCCTTTTGATGTTGACCACCCATTATTGTAGCCAATTGACCCACTTGAGTCTCCGTGATTCTTTATCGAGCTTGTCATTTGTTGTTCTAATTTATCCATCCGAAGGTCTTGCTTAGCTAGGCGGCTCCTCGTGTCATTCATGACAAAGATTAGATTGATTTATGAAAGAGGTGAGTGCATCTTCCAACGACGATTTGCCTTCCCCATTACCGCCTCCACTTGAAGCATTAAAGCCCTGAGGTTGTAACACATTCTTTGTATTCGCATAGGAGAAATTTTCATGATTTCTCAACCCTGGATGGTAGTGCGTTGGGTTTGAATTATTCCTAAATTGTTGAAATTCCTGTTATTCACATAATTTACCTCTTCCATCGGATATAAAAGAGCTTCGCTACCCGTGCTCGTGCTTCCTCGCCTCTTCGTAAATACATTCAATTGAGTTGTCAAAGCCGCTACTTGTGCCGACAATGTTTTGATAGGTCGAATCGAGATTTCGCTACTCGTTGTACATTGGATCTTTCAGATGGCCATTGGTAATCGTTCATGGCCATTTCCTCAAGAAGATTTAAGGCATCTTGTGGAAACCTTGCCAACAATGCTCCTCCCGCGGCATCTACAAATGCTCTAGTCCGTCATCCATTAAACCATTGTAGAAGAAACATAATCTGTGATCCTCCGGAAACCCATGTTGCGGACATCTACGTAATAAATCCCGAAACCTTTCCCAAGCCTCGTACAAAGGCTCGAGTCGAATCGTCGGAATTGAGTGATCTCGCTTTTGAGCCGCAAAGTTTTGCTCGGTGGAAAGAATTTGAACAAAAACTTTTGGCTCGATTCGTCCCATGTGCTTACACGCCTTGCGTCAAAGTACCCAACCAATTTCTCGCCTTATCCCGTAAAGAGAATGGGAACAGGCGCATTCTTATGGCGTCATCCGAGACTCGTTCATCTTGATCGTATTGCATATTTGGATAAAATGGGCAAGGTGAGAGTTAGGATCTTCTCGTTGCAAACCCCCAACCGATTTTGTTGCACCATATTGATTAGTGCCGGTTTGAGCTCGAAGTTGTTGGCATTGATGGGAATATGGGCAATACCACCGTAATTACGATTCATTTGTGGTCGAAAGTAATCACGAATGGCTTCTTTGTTGAACCGGTATCGAACTCGTTTCCACCATTGTTTGGCGGTATTGGTAACTCATTCAAATCCCCCATTATCGGATTGTGTTGTCTTTCACGTCTAGTGGTAGCACCGATTCTCCTCGCGAAAGCCTCAACTTCCTGGTATGAGCGGTATTAAGTCCCCCGCTTGGAGCGCGTGTTCATACACTACCTGAACCAAACTAGAAGAAACAAGTCAAATAATGTGGAATTCAAGTCACACAAAAAAAAAACAAAATAAATAATAAAGAAAAATGTCTAAATTAAGAATAATTCTATCTATCGCAATATTAGCACCAAAAATTGTATTAGTCTCAAAACGGCGCCAAAAACTTGTTCGCCTTTAAATTTTAGCTTCACCGCAAGTGTACGGTGTAGTTTATAGAATAGGGTAGCAAGGTCGTATCCACGGAGACTAATAAATTAATATGCTAAGTATTGAACCAAGATAGTCTTATTTTTATTTAGACGATCGAAATTTGATGATTGTTGTATTGAGATTAAGACAATTTAAATCACTAAAACACAAGATTGAGATAATACAAATGATAGAAGTATCAAGATAATGGAATGGATTTCCGAGTTAAGGTTTCGATTAATAATCCTCTTGTTGTCCGATTAAATCAAAGCTAAGGTTATTATCAATATTCCTATAAGACGATCACAAAACTATTTTATCCTCTCTCTCGAGATGCATATAAAATGTAGATTGAAATACTTATGCTAGCATCTCTACTCAACATGAAGCATTCAACTCCCAAAAGTTTAAAAGATCAAATATCCTCACAAATATTTACAAACCTCTCGATTCATGCAAATATTTGTGTCGAGTATTCAAGATCTAATATTGAAACTCATCTCTCGAATTATGAATCAATATATCAAACAAGTTAAATCATTGATCAAGTGATAAAACAAGAATAAGCTCAAAATACTCAAATAGGCTTTAAGATAATAACTTCAACTAAGATTAAAACATCCAACAAGAGTTCATTAATCTACTTCCAAAACCCGGAAATCTCAAGAGTTTAGCTACACATGATTTCTAAACAAGTCATAAACAAATTGTTCAAAGCCATTACAACTAAAATGAAAGATTGAAACTAAAAGAGAAGCAAAAAAACTTAGGAAAGTCGACAATCTCTCGATATATCTCCGTTCCTTAAGCTCCGATGCAACCCGATTGTCTCCTTGATGTCTTCTTCCAAGAATAGACCCTTGTCTTGTGTTGTAGATCCCAAAATATGTCCGATTCCCCTTGTGTGCGCCCCAAAAAGCCTTTTTATACTCCCCATCATGTTTAGGGCTTAATGCAAATAGACATGGGATTCAGTAGACGCACGGTCGTGCGCCCACGCACGGGTTACCCGTGCGCCACCCTCGCTGAATACCCCAACTCTCTGTAGGGCGCACGGGTGGTGCGTCGGAGCACGGCCTACCCGTGCGCCACTCCTGGAAGATATCCCGACTCTCTAGGGCGCACGGGTGGTGCGTCGAGCACGGCCTACCCGTGCGCCACTCCGTGATATCCTCGACTCTCTCGTAGGGCGCACGGGTGGTGCGTCGAGCACGGCCTGCCCGTGCGCCATGTCGCGCCTTCTTCAATCAACCTTATACAGGTGCACGGGTGGTGTCTTGAGGCACGCCCAACCCGTGTGCCCCCCTGTTTCTTCCGTGAACGCTCAACTTTCGCTCTTTTAGGCTTCACGTTTCGTATATCCACTCAATTCTCCGCGTTTCTACTTTGCTTTCCTCATATCTTATTCAATTAGGTTCAAATATCATGAAATTCCTACAAAATAAGCAAAGTGTAATATCTTTTCCACAAAGAGTGAATATGTAACGTTTAACGCGAGTATATGCATGTTTACTTATCATTATAGCTCGAAATACGCATCAAAACACATGCAAAATTCACGCTTATCACTCTCCTATAAATAGAGGCTTCATTCAAGCAACAAGATACAACACAACATACAAGCAAAGAGCATACAAAAACACTTACAAATCTTGTTGTATTTTAGCCTAAGTACTTTCAATTGCACACTCTTGAGGTCTAGGCTTTAGATTCTTGATTACACTTGCACTCATTATTTGTATTGGTATTATAGAGTTGTAATCTTGATTTTGGTCATCATTCAACACAAGACATCCTTGTGAGTATTCTTGTGGAAGGAATACACTTGGGTGATCTAGGTGATAGGTGCAAGAAGATTGTGGTGATCTTCTTATTGAGGTGTTGAAGAATTTGGTATTCTTCAAGGTTGAAGATTGTGGTAATCTTCACAAGGTGCCGTTGGAGATTGTGTTAATCTTCAAGAGAGATTGTGGTAATCTCAAAGTTGGTGTTGAAGAAGAGTGTGGTGCTCTTCAAGGTGATGTTGTAAGGTGTTGTATTAATTTTGGTAATTAATAAAATCTTTTTTTCTTTTTGAAATCCATCCCGGATATACTGAGGTGGTAGAGGATTAGGCCCTAGGTGGGTTGAACCTCTATAAATCGACGCGTGTTGTTTACTTCCCGCACTTTTATTATTGTTGTGGCTTATTTGATTCGAAAAAGAGGGCATAATCAAGAAAATGGAGATAATCTATTCACCCCCTCTATATTATCGTAGCCGCTTGGACTTACAAGTGGTATCAGAGACAAACTCTTTGGTAAGCTCGTTCCACATCGCGAGTAAAGAGAAACGATCACCGGCTACGAATGAAGTCTACCTTACCGGCGCCTCCACCACCAAGCCACCACGATTTGATTCCAAAAATTATACATTTTGGAAAGAAAGAATGGAATGTTATCTACAAGGTTGCGGGTTCGATATTTGGAACACGGTCATAAATGAAGAATCCATTACGATGATGGACACACCACACACCTCCAAAGACCTCAAAGAGCTCAATGAGGAAGAGAAGAAAATCATCTCCTTAAATGGTAAAGCTCTTAATATTTTGTATTGTTCACTTACCATTTTGGAATATGATCATCTTGTAGGAATTAAATCGGCTCATGAAGTATGGTAAAATTGGAATATGCAAATGAAAGGAGTCACTCAAAAGCATCTACTTCTCAAAGGGATACAACAACTTGGGATGAGCTTCCTACAACTTCCGACGACGATGAAAATGAACGTTGTCTTATGGGCTTCGAAGAGAACGAGGTATGTAAACCTTCTACTTCCTATGATTGTGAATTACATAATGATTATAGTGATTTACAAAATGATTATGATGATCTTCAAAATGACTTCCAAAGCCTACTTGTTAAATACAAAATTTTGAAAAAGGAATTCAATGTTTTGAAAAATGATAAGGATAGTTTATTCACTTCTTATGAATCATTATCATGTGCTCACACCACCACTTTTGATAAGGTTAGAAATCTTGAGAAAGAAAATAGTACTCTTGTTGAGGATATTAATTACATGAAAAAGGATTTATCAAAATTCAACTTGAGTACCAATAAAATGTCCAATATTGTTAATATTCATAATTGTGATAAAGGGTTTGATCATAAGCCAAATGTTGTTAATCATATGAAAAATAGTCAAGTCTCTAAGCATGTTGGTCATTACACTTCTAGAATTATTACATGCTTCTATTGTGGTAAGAAGGGTCATACGGTAAGTACTTGTCGGGCTAGAAATAGCTCTAATTATTGCTGGAGACCTAAAAGTCTCAAAGCTAATCCCAAAGGACCCAAACACTTGAGGGTACCACAAAACGATGTTATATTAGGTACCCGGCGGAATAATATTCAAGGAAACTTCATGACGCCAAAGAGACATCAAATGACCGTCTCATTCAATCATAGAAGAAGACATCACCACAATGAATTTCCAAGAGAAAGACACTATCAACAATGGGAAGGACACAATCCTTGGAAATGGAGCAATAGGAAGAGCTATAATCAACAAGATGATTTTCAAAAGGGAAGATATCATCAACAATGGGAACGACACAACCCATGGAAATGACGTAATTGGTAAACTGTATCTCCCTATTTAAATATGCATTTTATTTTGTTATTATGCATGTTTTTATTTGTGCCTATATTTTCAAAATGAGTTTTCAAATATTTTTTTAAATTAAGGTCTTCAATATATATTTGTGTTTTTAAAATATTTTGAAAAAGAAGACCTTGCATGATGTTTTTTTAAAACTCGTGTGTATTTTAAATGACTTGTATGTTCATTATCTCTTATGGACTTATAATGCATAATATATTTGTGATATCTTTTATTGCCTTAGCCTACACTTCTATTTGATATGTTTTTGGGCAACATTTATTCTAAGAATTGTGTAGGACTTATATATCTTCATCAATAGTTATCTACTCATTATTTGACAAGAGAGACATAAGCTATCGAGGTACGTTCATTATTGGTATTCATCTTATAGACTCGATATATATGTGTCATATGCCTATGTGCTTGCATTTCAAGATATTTCATAGTATTTCACATAAGTGCCATTAAGAGGATTTTCCGATTTTTGAAAGGCACTATTCTATAAAGCTTGTTTTATCCGAGACTTGTAAAAGATTATATTTTATTTTGATAAAACATTTTATTTTCTCATTATATCAAAATTATGCATTTGATTGCTCATATTCATTCTTGTCAAAACTCTTGTTCAAATGCTTCTTTCAAATGAGGTCTCAACTATATGCTCTTGGATTTTCAAATTTCAAAAGAGACCTTATATTGTTTCCTATAAGCTCATTTGAACTTACATGTTCTATGTAACCTTGGATGATTTGTTTGAAAGCATAGTATGTGTTACTTGTTATTGTATCTCTATTATTCGATATTACTATGCTCGTGTGCAAGATATCTTGTTAAGATTTTGCAGATATTTTTTGATATCTTGGAACAAGTTTGATGACCAAGGGGAGATTAGTAGCTCAAAGGTAATGTCAAGAAGAAGATGTTTTCTAAGTTGATGCAAGGTGAACTTGAGATGAGCATAATGAGGGAGCTCATATTTCTTCATTGGAATTCAAGTTAAACAATGAGGTGATTATATTTCACATTCAAAGTATACAATAGAACCTTTGAAGAAGTTAGGCATTGAAGAAGGAAGAACCATCTCAACCTCTATGGCTACCAATGTAAAATTGACAAAAGTTGAGGAAGGCATATTGACAAGCAACTTCGAGGTATGTTTATCTACATTTATTACTTCTTTAGACTTGACATTTTCTATGCCTTATGTCTATATGCTCGACTTCAAAACTATCCCATCGAATCTCATTAAAGTGCCGTTAAAAGAAATTTTTAAATATTTGAAAGGCACTTCTTCTTATGACTTGTATATCCAAAATTTTAAAACGTCCATATTTTTCGGGATAACAAGTCCGGTGGTTATAATTTTTTCAAAATATGGTACGTCATAATCGAACTAAACATATTGAAATTCGATATTTTTAAGGGATTGCGTTTCTAAAATCAAAAATTTGAGATGTGTTTAATTCCGTCTCAAAGATAACTCGCGGACATTTGTTTTAAATCATTAACCGCCGAGTCTCTTACCTCATTTCGAGCTTGATTATGATATAATGTATATTGAATGAGGTTGAGTTTTGAAACAGAAAATGGGACGGAATGGAAAACAAGGAGGGCGACCGGTACCTGAACATTGGTTTCAAGTTCATAACTCTCTGTTTCGATTTTTTGGCACCCCCGGCCGCTCAGCATACGGGTCGACCGGTCGGACCCCCCGTCGACCTGTCCCCCAGTGTAAAATTCGCAGAGAACTAATTTCAAACTTATCTCTGCGCGACCGGTCGCACCCCTGTGTATCAGCAAACTATCCGTTGCATTTTCAGACAGCTTTTCCCTAATTTGTGGGATTGATTTCTAATAGCTAAAATTTTGATTTTAAATGATTTGTTTTTGCAGAAAATCACTCCCCAAGGAGGAGCCTATGTATGGAAGTCAAGCCAAGACCTCTCCTATAAATAGAGGCTTCATTCAAGCAATAAGATACAACACAACATACAAGCAAAGAGCATACAAGCAAACACTTTCAAATCTTATTGACGCGTGTTGTTTACTTCCCGCACCTTTATTATTGTTGTGGCTTATTTGATTCGAAAAAGAGGGCATAATCGAGAAAATGCAGATAATCTATTCACCCCCCTTCTAGATTATCGTAGCCGCTTGGACTTAAACTTGATTGATTCGTTACTTGATACCTATGATGAATAATACGAATTTTATGGAGTTGTTGTGCGTTCTACTTTTCATTACTCCCAGTTATGTTTTGTCTTGTTTTTGAAAGCGTTGACCGGGACGGTCAACAGTTTAAGTTTGGGGGTTTTTAATAGGTGTGAGTTTTGCATGTATTTTGGGGTTTAATTCGGGCTTTTATCGTTGTTAAACATGCAATTACTCATATGAAATGGTATATATTCGCTCTTTGTTGAAAAGGTATTACGCTTTGCTTGTTTTGTAGGAATTTAACGATATTTGGAGTGATTTTGTGACAAATACGAGCATTGCGACATAGACTCATCAAGAATCGAGCGATTATACCCAATTGGAAACCAACTATATTGAGTCTAGAGTCATAATAATGAGTCGTGTGTCAAAAGAAGCATGGATGAGCAAACAACGAGGGGATTAATCTCAAGAAATGTCCAAATGCGTCTGGAATTTCCAGCACTGGCAGGGTTTAGTATTTTGGCCATAACGCTGTTATTGGGCTGATTCAAGTGGCTATGGAAAGCTAAGAGAGAGGGCTACAACTCTTATGAAGACCCCAGACGCACGGGTAAACCGTGCGCACCTGAAGGCACCTGAAGGTTTTGAGCATGTCTACGGCTACGAGCACGGGTAGCCTATGCGTGGGAGCACGACCCGTGCGTGGTTGGTAAAAATCAGGAGAATGCCTATGGATTTGAGCACGGGTAGCCCGTGCATGGGAGCACGACCCGTGCGTCCTTGCAGAAAACTCCAAAATCTAACAGCACATTGACCTAGGCTTCTAAGGGGTATAAATACGACTTTTGGGGGCGCACACTAGGGGAGGAAAGGCTGGGAATACACCCAAGAACACAAGAAACACGTCAATTTCATCAAGGAAGATTCAAGGGAAGAATCGGGTCGACTCGAAGCTTGAGGATTGAAGATTAATCGAGAGATTATCCATTTCCCTAAGTTTTCTCATTCTTTGTGCTTTAATCTTTCATTTTAGCTCGTCATGAGTATGAACAATTTGTCTATTAGTTGTTTATTTGTAATGAGTAGCTAAACATCTTGTGATTTTTGGGTTTTGGAAGTAGATTAATTGAACTCTTGTTGAATACAAGATGAGCTTATTTGAGCACTTTGTGCCTATTCTTGCTTTATGCCAAGATGAAGTTATTGTTTTGAAGCCTATTTGTGTACTTTGTGCCTATTCTTGCTTTATCATTTGGTCTATAGTTGACATGTTTGATATATTGATTCATAATTCGAGAGATGAGCTTCAATATTTGATTCTTGAGCACTTTGGCTAATGATTTAGCATGTTTGATATATTGATTCATAATTCGAGAGATGAGCTTCAATATTAGATCTTGAGTACTTGACATGAATATTTGCATGAATCGAGAGGTTTGTAGATATTTGTGAGGATATTTGATCTTTGGTGCATTTGGGAGTTGTATATCTATTGTTGAGTAGGGATGCTAGCATAGATATTTCAATCTACGTTTTATATACATCTCGAGAGAGGGGATAAAACATATGTGTGATCGTCTTATAGGTATATTGATAATAACTTTGGCTTTAATTAAACCGGACAACAAGAGGAATATTAATTGAAACCATAACCCGGGAATCCATTTCATTCTGTTGATAATTCCATATTTATTTTCATCTTGTATCTGGTGGTTATTCTTGTCTTTACTTCCACAACAATCATCCAATTTCGATCGTCTAAATAAAAATAAGACTATTTTGGTTCAATACTTAGCGCACTAATTTATTAGTCTCCGTGCATGGATACAACCTTGCTTACCCTATTCTATAAACTACACCGTACACTTGCAGTGAAGCTAAAAATAAGGCGAACAATGACATACATTATCTTAACACACATACAATAAAGGGAAGCGAGGATATTTATGCATATACACTATGCATATAGAGTTGGAAAAATCAAGCCCGACCTATGCACCGGCCTGAGATTTGGGTCGGCCGGGGCGTGGATTTTAGGCCCAAAAACGCCGGGCCTATTTGGTTCGGGCCGACGGGCCGAATATCACGACTTTTTTGGCCCGACACAATTTTTTTTGTGCATATGGTATATATGGGTCGGCCAAGTCTAAATACAGAGCCAATACATGATATTAGGGTGGACCAATACACGAAAGTGGGGTGTGCCAGATAGAAAACTAAAAAAAAATCATATAATCTGTTTTTCTTTTTTTAACGCTCGTGTGTTTTTTCTGTAGACTTTTTGACGTTATTTTTTCAAAGTTATTTCGAATATGCATGTTTTAAGCATGTTTCAACCAATAAAATTTAAGTGAAACTAAAATTCTATATTCAAGGTTATACTCGAAATCCAATAAACAACCAAGGTTTAATCACATAAATAACACATATTAATACTAAACACATTGAAAATAATATAAAAACGTCACAATTTTTAATTTTTTATCCAATGCATAGAAAAATCGAAAACATGGAAACAACTAAAATACAATAAAACAACCAAGAAATATCATAAACGACATAAAAACAAATAAAAAATAACATAAGCAACATAATAAACACTAAAAGAACAAAGAATAGCGTAAACATAGGTAAAAGGGTAAAAATTTGCAAACAAACGTATAAATATACAAAACTAAAAAGACAACAGCGTAAAAATATCCAAACGAAATTGGAAAGCGTAAAATATCCAAACGAAAGAAGGTATTTATTAGGGGTGGCAATTCGAGTCGTGTTCATGTTCTGGGGTTGTGTTGAGATACAATAATTACACAAATTTGGCCAACCCAAACACGAATACCCATTTAATTATTAAGGTCAGATGGGTCAACTCGGACACAACCTATTTAATACACGGGTAACCCGAACACGACCCGAAATAACCTTTGTATTTTTCAAACTTGAATAAATCATCTATATATTTTGATTAAATGGGGATTTTAGGTTATATATATATAATATTAAAAACATAACGAATTACAATCAAAATATGTAAATAATAATTTGGCTTGATGTAAGGCTTTTCAGATTAGGCATCCAAGGAACATGGACAAACTCCTAATAAGTTGCACTCCTACAATATGTTAATATTTTAATAAAAAACACAATTAAGATTCTAGAGAAAACACAAACTTATGATGCAAATATTAACTAAAAGACAATTAATTAACTCATCACCAAATACCAAAGTAGAATTTATTAGAATTGTTTTCTTCAAATTGGTTAAACGGGTTAAGTGGGTCATTTCGGATCAACCCGAAACTGATCCATTTATTATTCGGGTTAAATGGTATAACACAATTATGACCCGAATAATAAATGGGTTGACCCTAACGCGCTTATATCGTTGTAGACACCTAAATTTACTGCCAAATATTTGCTAGTGTCAAAATCTTCAATCTTGGCCATCAAGGTAAGATCTTGCAAATAAGTAAATGATTTACCAATATTTTGGTAAATATATCAAGTCAAATCAAATCAAATCTCAATCTTGTAATTATGACAAGATATTCAAGACAAATCATGATCGGCCAATCAAATCGCCCCATTTCATCCGGCAATTATGGAAAGAATTCTCATCCTACACCTATAAATAGAGGCCCTCTTCATACTTCATTGACAAAAAATTCAAAGAGAAGAAATCCAAGCAAGAAGGCGGTGGAGGAAATTCTCTCAAGCCAAGAAGAAGAAATTCAAGGAGATCCACGGTGTTCAAAGCGAAATTCAAGGCGTTCATCGCGGAGTCCATTCAAATCACGACGTTTGATTCGGGAATAAGCTTTCAAGCCCTCGAGTTAATGTTATTGAAGTCAAACCATCTTGGAGGAAGATCTAAGAGTCAAACCCACCAAGAAGGTCTCAAGTTTAAAAATCAAATATCATCAAATATATCACGCTTGATTCGGGATTAAGCTCTCAAGCCCTCGAATTAACGTTATTCAAATTCAAGTTCAAGTTTGGAGAAGATCAAGCTGAAGAGTTCATCTCCAAATTCTCAAAAGTCCAGATATTATATTTTGGAAGAGAAGAATCAAAGGATTCATAGAGATTGTAACTCATATTTATTTCTTTTGATTCAATAAATTTCATTTGTATTACCTTTTTCTTGTTTACAATATTTGCAGACAAGAAATTTGTGTTACAAATTTTGGCACGCCCGGTGGGACAGTTTCTACCTCTCATCTCTTCTCTTCATAAAGTCCTCGAAGTATAATGGTCAATCGCAAGGTGACAATAGTCAAAGCTGCTACATCAAACTCCTCAAACGCCACAAGTGGAAGTCTTAACGTCATATCCGAGAAATTGCAAGCACCTTCGGAGATCACTCCCTTCCCCAGAATTGCCGAGGATGAATCACTTCAGGGTAACACAAACAAAGATGTTGGAGATCTGAAGGATACGTCAGCTTCATCAACTCATCGCTCGGCGTCAAGTTACTCATTCACTTCAAACGTGGCGTCCGTCATGGTGACAAATGCTACAACTCTAGAGGAGCAAATTGCAAGCTTGACAAGGGCTATAGAGGGACTCACAAAGCATGTTCAAGATTGAGACTCCTAAATCATGAAGTTGATAGAAAAAGTAGATCAAGTTGATTCAAGTCGCGTGATGGGAAAACAAGTCGAAGCTCAAGATGATGTTGAAACGCCCACAAAGCAACAACCATGTGAAATTGAGAAGTCTCAAACTGTAGAGCTGCAAGTCTCGTCTGGCGAGATGATTCCAATTGACCAAGTGAAAGAATTCATTAAAGGAACTATCAAAGAAGAGTTCGATGAAAACTCCAAGTCAACTTCAGCTTATGTCAAACCATACACTTCGAGAATTGATAAATTGAAAATGCCGATTGGCTATCAACCTCCAAAATTCCAACAATTCGATGGTAAAGGCGGTTCCAGACAACACGTGGCTCACTTCGTTGAAACGTGCAATGACGCTGGGACATATGGAGATCACTTGGTGAAGCAATTTGTCCGATCTTTGAAGGGAATTGCATTCGATTGGTACACCGACTTGGGGGCAAATTCAATTGACAGTTGGGAGCAGTTGGAACGAGAATTTCTCAACCATTTCTATAGCATACGGCAAACCGTTAGCATGATTGAACTCACAAATTCACGTCAGTTGAATGAAGAGTCTGTCATCGACTACATCAATCGTTGGAGAAACTTAAGCCTCAAGGGCAAAGATCAACTGTCAGAAGCTTCTGCAATTGAGATGTGCATCCAAGGAATGAATTGGGGTCTATGCTACATACTTCAAGGGATCAAGCCAAAAACTTTTGAAGAATTAGCCATGCGTGCATATGCCATCGAGATAAGCATGAATGCCGATGAACAAAAATACTCAAGTAATATCGATGATGATGATGATGATGAAGTTGAGCCATCTTCAACCTCTCAATGCTCCTAGATACGAGCAGAAACTATCTAAAGATGTCAAATAAATTCTTCTCAAATGCTCCTTGATAAGAGCATACACTATCAATCACACTCCTTGGCATGAGCATAAAAGGTCTATATCCCAAGTTCAAGTGAATACTCCTTGATACGAGTATAAACTATCAATATATCTCAAATCCGAATGAACACTTCTTGATACGAGTATAAACTATCAGCATATATCAAACTCAAGTGAATACTCCTTAATATGAGTATAAACTATTGTTATATCTCAAATTCAAATAAAAACTCCTTGATACGAGTATAAACTATCAGTATATCTCAAATCCTAATGAGGACTCCTTGATACGAGTATAAACTATCGCATATATTAAAACTCAGTGAATACTCCTTGATACGAGTATAAACTATCAATATGTCTGAAAATCAAATGAATACTCCTTGATACGAGTATAAACTATCAATATGTCTCAAATTCAGATGCTTACTCCTTGATACGAGTATAAACTATCAATATGTCTCGAATTCCCATGATTACTCCTTGATACGAGTATAAACTATCAATATGTCTTAAATTCAAATGCTTACTCCTTGATACGGGTATAAACTATTAATATGTCTCAAATTCAGATGCTTACTCCTTGATACGAGTATAAACTATCAATATGTCTCAAATTCAAATGAAGGCTCCTTGATACGAGTATAAACTATCAATATCTCAAATGAAGACTCTTTGAAATGAGTATAAACTTTCAGCATGTCTCAAGTTCAAATGAATACTCTTTGCTATGAGTATAAACCATCTATGCATGTGCTTCAAATTGATCCCAAGTGAAACGATTTCGCGATTCATTCACTCCATGACATGTTGTCCGTGAACAAATCGCGAGGGGGCATTTGTAGACACCTAAATTTACTGCCAAATATTTGCTAGTGTCAAAATCTTTAATCTTGGCCATCAAGGTAAGATCTTGCAAATAAGTAAGTGATTTACCAATATTTTTGTAAATAGATCAAGTCAAATCAAATCAAATCTCAATCTTGTAATTATGATAAGATATGCAAGACAAATCATGATCGGTCAATCAAATCGCCCCGTTTCATCCGGCAATTATGGCAAGAATTCTCATCCTACACCTATAAATAGAGGCCCTCTTCATACTTCATCGACAAAAATTCAAAGAGAAGAAATCCAAGCAAGAAGTGTTGGGTAAATTTTCGGGAAAGGTTTCATTTTTAAAAATGGCCGAAGATTGTGTAAAGGCTTAGTCGAGGCTCATTAGATACGATCTCAAGACAAAAACGCCCGTATACTAGTGCTTACGATTCGGCGCTCGCCTCTAAGATACAACGACTTTAATTGATTCGGTTAGCGGACTCTCGGCGGGTAGCACGACCCGACTACACGGGCGTGCTCCTCCCGTGCACGGGCCGAAACATTTTCCTAGTTGAACTCTTTTAATTAATTACGAAAATTAATTAAATCTATTTAATTAATTACAAAAATTAATTAAATATTTAATTTTTAAAGGTTTTTGGTCCAAAAAGAATAAGGGCCTTGAAGCCCAAGCCCGGCCCACGACCCACGACCCCGAACCCGGACGGGCCGGGCCGAGCCGAGCCGGCCGGCGGGCGCGCGCGCGTGTGTGCTTTGCCAAACCCACAAGCATGTAGGTCCTCTCCCCTTTAAAAACTTGGGTGCCCCCAAGGGCCCAAACCCATTTGTCCAACTTAGGATAAATAAAGTGTGCAAGTTTACCTCCTTTTTCCTATGTGGGATGGAGCATCTCTCCTCCCCCACATTTCCCATTTTCCATACCATTTATTTGTGTTAAGTGGCTAACTTCTAGCATTAATTTCGATTCACCCGGAATCGGTTTTGAGAAATTCCAAATGCTATTCTCATCTACTCTTTAGTAGAATTTTTTACAAATAATTTAATTCCATTTTTCACAAATGGAAACCACTTAATTAATTGGTCAAAATCGGGTCAACACCCAATTTCTCAAAGACCAATTCCAACAATCCCCCATATGAATGAAATTAATGCATGCGTGTATGCGATTAAACTTGAAAGTCTCGCGAATCGTTATTGCATCGGATAGGTAGCTTGTGGCTTTGAACCTTCCTTAGTAAAGTACTATCGGATTTACTAGTCGCTTAGTGACGCGATGTCTTGAACTACTCGGCCGTTTGTGTAAACCAAGACAACAAGATTTACACAATAACAACTCTAACACTTGTTGTTCTCACGTTGTGTCCATTTCGCCCTGGACCATATCTTAGATTCATAAGTGTTTCATTTGAAGCGGCCATTACTTCTCACTTATATAGGTGATCTCCTATTGAAGAGTATCTGCAATACTCCACCTTTCGGTATAGGAATCATTAAAAGTCTTAAACTTAACCTCACCACATTCAGCAGGTTTAAATACACTTGGATGTATCGAGAATGAGCTAACACATTTTCCAAGTGTTCAGCTGAACATTCATAACTTAGTTGTCCCATTGAACCAAGGTCTTGGGATCTCCAATTCACAAGGTTGGGTTACCGCTATGAACATTCTTTAAGTTGTGGATTTTAAACCCATTCCCCTTAACAGTTTATACAGCTGATCTTGATTAATGCCTTTCGTAAGCGGATCCGCAAGGTTTTCCTTTGACTTCACGTAGTCAACCGAAATAACCCGATTCGAAATCAACCGTTTATTGGTATTATGTCTCCGACAACAATGTCTAGACTTACCTCTTTCCTTTACACGAAATGACACCTTTAATAAATACAACATTTCATGATTTTAATGATCGTACCATCATTTATATCATAAATGCTAAATTTATTTCCTAGGTGCTTCAACTTTTTCCAAAGCACCCCCACATTTCAAGGCAATCTCCTTTATGTGGGTTGCTTAAAAGTCAAGTTCCCCTTTCAACTTCCGTTATCTTTGTTTAACACAAAGTCACACAGTACTTTCATGGCTCTTGGCCACTTTATTTTATTTTGTTAGAACATTGTCCCGACAATCCAGTTAGAATCTCGTTCTACCAGATTTCAGACCTTAGTTCAACAACTCTATTTTTCTTTTGTGAAACCTTTGATGTTATCACATCTTTAGTAGGACTTCAGATTCAACTTTGTTACGGTGTCTGCCTTTACAACACTTTCGACAACACCTTATACAAATGGGTTTTCGGTGTTTACAACACTTTTGGCAACACCTTCTATTACATTTCAAAATGCAATAGAAACTCCACTGGTGTTCCACAAAGTATGATCATACCCCCACATTTGCCGATTTCCATTCGGAATCCCGGTTGTCTTCCTCAATCCGAAGTCGAACTATCAAATCCTCAAGCCTCATATCCTTTCGCTTGTGCTTGAGATAGTTCTTAAAATCTTTCCACGATGGCGGCAATTTTTCGATAATTGCAGCCACTTGAAAGGACTCGTTGAGTCATCCCTTCAGACACTAAGTCGTGAATTATGATCTGAATTTCTTGCACTTGGCTAATCACCGTCTTGGTGTCAACCATCTTATAATCCAGAAATTTACCGACTACAAATTTCTTTGCACCGCATCTTCTGTTTATATACTTTTTCTCCAAAGAGTCCCACAACTCTTTGACGTTTTTGAACGAACTATAGACGTTATACAAGGTATCGTCTAGTCCATTCAAAATATAATTCCGACAAAGGAAATCACTGTTATGCCAAGCATCCACAACGATTCTCCGTTCATTGTCGGATTCTTCATCACCAACGCCAGGGGGTTCCTCCTTCACGAAACGAGACAGCCCCAAGGTAGTCACGTAGAACATCATCTTCTGTTGCCATCTCTTGAAGTCGGCACCAGAGAACTTCGCCGGTTTCTCGCCATGAGCAGGAGCAGCAACCTTCGAAACTGGAGTGAACGATCCTGAAGCCATCGTCTTCAACAGAAACAAGATAAAAAAAATTTTCGTCTTGCGATTGTTGGGTAAATTTTCGGGAAAGGTTTCTGTTTTCAGAAAATGGCTGGAACATTGTGTAAAGGCTTAGTCGAGGCCTGTATTAGATACAGTCTCCGCAAGACGAAAACACCCCGTATACTAGTGCTTACGGTTCCGACGCTCGCCTCTAAGATACAACGACTTTAACAGTTCCGGTTAGCAGCACAGCAAAACCGGAACAACAGCGAACAAGACAAGTGTTTGGTTACTTTCAAGCTTTGAAGGAGGAAAATGGGCAAGATGCAAAATGCAATGCTCGATTTTATGTTTTCTGATTAATTTCGTTTATTCCGTATGTTTTTCAGTCACCAGGGATCGACTATTATAGGCTTTAGACGCCCCATATGGAAAGAACATGTCTTTTGGCTCGAAAAGACACCTTTTGCACTGAACAGACGCACCTGCGCAGGGGAGCACGGCCTAGACGCACGGGCGTGCGCCTGCCCGTGCGTGCAGGCTCAGACCTTCGGCACCCAGCACGACCCAGACGCACGGGCGTGTAGGCGCAGACTCTCGGCAGGTAGCACGACCCGACCGCACGGGCCGTGCTCCTGCCCGTGCGCGGGGCCGAAACATTTTCCCAGTTGAACTCTTTTAATTAATTACGAAAATTAATTAAATCTATTTAATTAATTACAAAAATTAATTAAATATTTAATTTTTAAAGGTTTTTGGTCCAAAAAGAATAAGGGCCTCCAAGCCCAAGCCCAAGCCCAGGCCCACGACCCCGGACCCGGACCGGGCCGGGCCGTGCCGAGCCGAGCATGTAGGTTCTCTCCCCTTTAAAAACTTGGGTGCCCCCAAGGGCCCAAACCCATTTGTCCAACTTAGGATAAATAAAGTGTGCAACTTTACCTCCTTTTTCCTATGTGGGATGGAGCATCTCCTCCCCCTCATTTCCCATTTTCCATACCATTTATTTGTGTTAAGTGGCTAACTTCTAGCATTAATTTCTCATTCACCCGGAATCGGTTTTGAGAAATTCCAAATGCTATTCTCATCTACTCTCTTAGTAGAATTTTTTACAAATAATTTAATTCCATTTTTCACAAATGGAAACCACTTAATTAATTGGTCAAAATCGGGTCAACACCCAATTTTCAAAGACCAATTACAACAAGAAGGCGGTGGAGGAAATTCTCTCAAGCCAAGAAAAAGAAATTCAAGGAGATTCATGGTGTTCAAAACGAAATTCAAGGCGTTCATCGCGGAGTCCACTCGAATCACGACGTTTGATTTGGGAATAAGCTTTCAAGCCCTCGAGTTAATGTTATTGAAGTTAAACCATCTTGGAGGAAGATCGAAGAGTCAAACCCACCAAGAAGGTCTCAAGTTTAAAAATCAAATATCATCAAATATATAACGCTTGATTCGGGATTAAGCTGTCAAGCCCTCGAATTAACGTTATTCAAATTCAAGTTCAAGTTTGGAGAAGATCAAGCTGAAGAGTTCATCTCCAAATTCTCAAATTCCAGATATTATATTTTCGAAGAGAAGAATCAGAGGATTCATAGAGATTGTAACTCATATTTTTTTCTTTTGATTCAATAAATTTCATTTGTATTACATTTTTCTTGTTTATAATATTTGCAGACAAGAAATTTATGTTACAATCGTATTAGATTTGGGTCGTATTTTCGTGTCGTGTCGGAAATTGTCACCCCTAATATTTATGGGAATTTCTCGATGATACTCCCGTACCATAAGTTGCATCAACTGATTTGGTCCATTGATAGGCGCTTCAGACCACTAAACTCAGCTCCTATACTATTTTTGAGTAATCATATAATAACCAAGGGCTATAGTACAGTTGAATAATTACAAGGTAGAAAGTTTCAGTTTAATTAAGATACGACATATGTACAAATCTAAAAAGAAATCGTTTATCAAATGTATAATTAATTATTGAGATGCAAAACGTACGTATTATGCTCATGAGTAGAATATACAGATAAAATACTGCAATTGACAAAGGGTATCTAATGATAAGCCATGTGCTGAATAGGTTGACTACCGTACATATCAGTCCCTAACTATATGATTAGTGGGCATGTTATCACGTGCCCACTTGATTTCCTTGCAATTTTTATAATCTCACAAATCAATGCCCAATGAGAAGTTACAATTTTCAACTGACTTTATGTAGAAGCTGGATATTTTGTTGTTTAAATTTGATTTGGTCTTATGCCAGTCAACATTTCTTTGTGATGAAGTGCATATTAAGATTAAATTGAACACAGGTAAAAATTCATACTAAATCTCAATCTGAAATTAAACAATCATTTTCAGGAATATATTTTATGACTTTTTAGATAAAAACAAAACTATAGATATGAGACACGGGACGTAGAGTGGAAACCCTAGCCGCAAGGGCTTTTGAAAATTCTCTCTCGAGAATGACAATTTTCGAACATAATCATCTTCTTCAATCCAATTACTAGTCTAATTATGGATTTCGATTCTTTACTATTTCCCAAGATCACCAAGTCAGATATTGGTGATAAACAATCAATAAAATATGCATTTAGACCCAACAACGCATCGCGCATACATCACGCAGCGGCTAATTCGAAATTTCACGAAATCGCAGATCGTAAACTTCCGGATGAAACATGTAATTATTCCTTGGCGTCAGGCATCCCAATCGATAATTTCGATCCAGTTTTAGGGTGCCCTAATCGTACCCATGCGCTTAGGATGGAGGAGGGTTTTGTTCAAAACCCTAGTTTAAACCCTAATCCCATATACACAAGTAACGTGCATGGGACTAACACTCAAACTTTCTCTCAAATGCTATCCCCAGGGGAGGTCTTGAAACCTGTTAAAAAGGGGGAGTATTTTTCGGTCACTATAGATGAGAAAATTTACCAACAACGGGTGGCAGAATTACGGAATACCTTGAATGGTAGACTAGTGTTACCTAAAGTATCCAAACCTTTAGGTTTAGAGGATCTTAAACAAAGACTTTCGGAGGTTTGGCATATTGACGGTTCATGGCGCTTTATACCCCTGGGAAAGGGTTATTACAACATACAATTCTCGAACGTGAATGACAGACACAAAGTATTTGGGAGGCCTATCTAGAATCTGAAACCGGGCTCAATTCTTCTCAGTAATTGGGTTCTGGACTTCAATCCATATCGCATAATTTCGTCAAAATCTCAGGTATGGGTTCGTATATACGAGTTGAGTATGTAATATTGACATCTTGCATTAATTATGAAGCTCGCAAGTGCTATTGGCACGCCCATGCAGATAGACGGTCGTTCTCTTACGGGAGAAGGGGGACATTTCATAAGAGTTCTTGTAGAATTAGATATTAATTCTCCATTGCAGGAATTTATTACAGTAGAACGAATAGGCCATTGTTCGTTCGTATCGCTCAGTTACGAAAATTTGTCAGAGTTCTGCTCTCATTGTCGAATTGTTGGATATTCGGGCGCTAATTGCAGGCAAGCGAATGGTGCTAAACCAGGCTATAGTCCAGTGCGTGGCCGAGCTCCAGTCCGAGACCATGCTACTACCACTAAGGGTAAAGATGTGGATTGAGCAGTGGTGCCCACCAAGAAGGGGACAACCCGAAAGGTGTCGTTTCTCCTATGGAAGGTACATCTAATTTGCATGTTCAAATTAATAATCCTTTTGAGGTTCTCAGGGACGAGGATGAACAAATTTCTCATGAAAAGATTTATTCGGAGCAAGTTCAAACTCGCAGGGAGTTATAATAGGGGTAATGGTGATTGCATGGGGACACTAATCATGCAGGGGCAATAAATACTGATCGAAGAATTGTTCTTTATTAACCATTTCAACAAAATTCAGTGATAGCTTCAGAAAATATGGTTATGGCTGCAAGTTTAGATCATAAAGGTAAAGAGAGCTTGCAACGAGCTATGGACGCAGTCTCACACAGTATGCCTATTAATGACTATGAGTTTAACACCGCTACTCCATCGGAGAGTTTCTAAGTGATGGCGGCAGCTGCACAAAAACGGTGGTCAGATATGGCGGAAGAGGAGGAACAAGAAGGCGAGGAACATGAAGAAGTTTTAAAGACAAAGATAGGCGACCCCTCCACCACTCCGCTTGTCTTTCCCTCATGGGCCGACATTCCACAGGCTACAATTAGACCATCAAGAAAAGATACTCGAGCATGTGCTAAAAAACAACTAACTATGCCATT
This sequence comes from Rehmannia glutinosa, assembly GCA_016081115.2. Classification (NCBI taxonomy): domain Eukaryota; kingdom Viridiplantae; phylum Streptophyta; class Magnoliopsida; order Lamiales; family Orobanchaceae; genus Rehmannia; species Rehmannia glutinosa. Next base: position 40,436,433 of record CM071930.1, read on the forward strand.
CAAAGATTTTCTAGAAATAGACGCCCTTCGATTAAATTGTATTTTTAAGTTATTTTTGTTGTTTCATTTTTCTGAAATTTAACATTTTTTTCCTTTGCTACCTGATCTATTTGTGATCAGGACTTTTTTCTTTCTTTTATATATTTCTATTTATCTAAAAAAAAGATAAAAATAAAACTATCTTTTGTTGATAAGAAATTAAAAATAGATAAAATGCACGCATATATATGCATGTATTTGTTTAAACCTTTAACTTAGATGTCAAAATGAAAATCATGCAAACTTCAAATGAAAAGTGGAATAACATCCAACTTTTTTGAGAGGAGAGACAGCTTTTGTCTCCCTGTGTCGTGGCGGATGTAAGATTTTATAGTTGGGAGGAGAGAAGGAAAAGTAAAGAAAATATAATAACTGGGGCTGAATACTAAATATCATATACACATATTTTGATATTCACTTTATTTTTCCATCTAGTCCTTCTCGCGTCTCTCCATGGCTTGGCAATTCTTCTAGTGATGATCTCTCTTCCGATTCGAAGACGAATAGTCTCAACCTCAACAAGACCAATTTTGTCACCCCTTCTAACTAAAACCAATTTCGCAGTTTGTCTATATGTACTTTTACTTTAATATTGAAATACAGGAAAAAAATCATGACGACAGATAATGAAGAACATTTTGACGATCAAAGATAATGATGGAGATAAGATCTAAATATCTATTAGGATTAGTTTTAGCAGAATGATTTATTATGTTTTAAGAGTTTCCAATAATTAGGAGTATTATCGTGGTAGGAGTTTAATCCTATAAATACTTGATTTATTATTATTTTAGGGTGGTTTAACTTGTATCAAAATTTGAGATTTATTCTCCAAGCAATACATATTCTTTTGAGAATTATATTGATTTGTGTCAATACTTTCTGGTATTCTTGTGAATCAATGGTATTTTTTTTTTGTTGTTCACGCTTCTCCTGCATCAAGGGGGTTTAAATGCCTCATTGTCCCCACCGGTCTGCCAGTGTAGGGGAGTCTCTCCGGTCCTCGGTGCAGCCTCCCAATTGTTTTGTATCATGTTTGTTTCTAAGGGGGAAAAATTATATGTTTAAACTAAAAGAGAAAAATAATTGGGCTAGGCGTAAGCCGTTGTACTGGTTGTGCCTCTATATATCAGTAGTTTAAAGGGATACGAGAAGGCTTGAAATTTGCAAAGGATGTGAGCGTTCATATTAATGTTATTGAGACAGATGCAGTTAATCTGGCTAAAGCAATGAAGAGTGATTGTTGTTTTTACTCAAATAAAGTTGGGAACAGTAGAGGACCGAATGAAAGTAGTAACACTAATTCTATTCTTAGTGGATGTGAAAAGGATATGATGGAAATAGTGGGGGTCCCAGCAATAGCAGGCAAATGTAAAGCTATAGAAGAGCTCACAGAATCAAGCCATCTTTTTCTGTGAGCTAGTGGATATGTCCTCCCCTCCAGAGGAATTAGACAAAGTGATCCATTATCCCCCTACTTTTTCCTCATCATCTCTGAAGCTTTCTCAAACTTGATCTTTCAAGCTAGGATCCAGTCTCAATTTTCAGGTCTTAAAATCTGCAAAAGAGCCCCTGTCATATTCCACATTTTCTTTGCTGATGATTCTCTCCTTTTCTGTGAAGCTTCCTCTGCCCAAGCCTTCTCTGTCAAAAAAATCCTTGATCGGTATTGCGTGGCTACTAGCCGATTGATTATTTTGGATTTTGGACAAACCCTCCATTTTCTTCAGTCCCATTGTTCATCCTGCTGATCAGAACCATATCTGTAGTACCCTTGATGGAATCCTCATCAAATCCAAGATTAAACATCTAGGATTGCCTTTACTCCTAGGTAGATCTAAAAGAGAGGTTTTTGACTATGTCATTGAAGCCACTAAAAAGAGAATTAACAATTGGAAACATTGTTTCCTTAGCCAGGCAGGTAGAGAGATCTTGATTAAATCAGTTCTTTCTACCTTCCCTATCTTTATTATGTCATGTTACAGAATCACTGATGGCATTTGCAAATTTTTAGCCTCTACTGCTTCCATGTTATGGTGGGGGTTAATTCACTGGTTGAAGTGGTCTACCTTGTGTGCTAGTAAGGATGGGGGGCTTGGTTTCAAAAAAACTTATAGTTTTCAATCATTCCCTCTTGGCAAAAACATTTGGAAACTCATAATTTTCCCTAACTCCCTTCTTAGTAAAATGCTTAAAGCTATGAATTACCCTAAAGGTGGTTTATTGAATGTTGGTCAAAAAGAATTCGATTCATGGGCTTGGAAAAGCTAGATTAAAGCTAGATACGCTCGCTTCAAGGTCTTATTTTTAAAGTGGGGGATGGGAAATCAATTCGATTTGGGATCACCCTTGGGTTTATGGTCGAAAATCACTTTTACCTACTTCTAGTGACTCGTTGACCGGTTACCTGGGTGAGTGAATTCTTTGGATCACTTTCCGGGTATGAGTTGGAATTAGCCTCTTATTAGAAACCCGTTTAATCCTTGTGTTGTTGAGTCCATTTTGTGTACCCGACCCTATCCTGCTTTCCCCGCAATAGAGATAAAATTTCTTGGCATCTTACCGCTTATGGTCGCTTTTATGTGAAAAGTGCTTATCATGCTTCTTTCTTAGAGGTTAAGAGGAGGGCTAATGTCCCTAAAAGTAGTAATTGTGGTGACATGATTACTAAGATGTGGAAAGGGACTTGGAAGCTCTAAATCAAAGGTAAAATTAAACATTTTATTCGGAGACGTTTTTACAACATCCTTCCAACTAAAATGAATCTCAGAAAGAAAGGCTTAAACTTGGATACTATTTGTAACTTATGTGGTGAATCAGTGGAAACGTTGGAGCATATATCCTCTTCCAATGCAAAAGAGCTGTGGAATTTTGGAAGTTGGCCCATGTTACCTGGGACATTTTTCCTCAGTTTAATGCTAATTTTTGTGATTGGTGGCGTTTCATTTCTTCAACAAAAAAATAAAAAGAATTTTGGCAAGAAAGACTTCAACTTACTACTTATTTACTTTGGTGGCTATGGAAAACTAGAATTAATTGGATTTTTTGAAGATGTTTGGGTTGCACCTAAGGATGTTGTTGCGGTGCATTGCGAACGGATTGAATTTGGGGAAGGTATCCATTAAATGTCTAACCTGAATTGTTTCTTGTTGCTATGCATTTTGTTGCGATGTTGCTGATAGGTGTTGTCATCAATTTTTGGCTTGTTGCTGGTGCTGATTGTTTGGTAAAGAATTATACTAGGGACTTTGAAGTCTAGTGGTTAACCCCTTTGGCCTATGCTTCCTGCTTGGAGGATTCTGATTCTTATTGGGTGCTTTTTGTCTTTTGATGTCCTTAGATATTCATTGAAACATTGGAGTGTAATATCAAAATTCATCGTGCTCATGAACATCTCATCTGATATTCTTATTTTTGGGCCTTGTTTGTTATGTTTCGGTTTTGCTCTTTTCATTGGCCATCTTATTGATGGTGTCTCCTCTCCCAGTTCTTAGCGACTGACTTGGGAAAGGCTTTGTAGCCAATGGGCTATTGTAATTATTCTCATGGATGTTTCTAATAATATTATTATTATCGTTTGGAAAAAAAAAGTTGGACTTGTGCTGCCATATGTACCGAGTTTGCTTAGGGTGAGGAAGGCATAATAAAAGTTAGTTCGATTAAGAGAGACGACAATAAGCTAAGGTTGCACATTTGTAAGCTAATTCATTATATTTCTAAGGGATAATTACATAAAGCTCCCTAAAGTTTGGGGTAATTACAAAAAAACCCAGAGATTTTTGAAAAAAAAAAAAGGTTTGATTCCACTTAGATCTTTTCCTTAATAAGCAAAAAATATTTCAAAAACCACCTTGATATTTGTAGAAATATTACAATTAACCCCTTAAACTTAAGAGAAAATCAAACATGAGAGGACTTTTTGTAATTTTGAAACATCTCTGGATTTTTTTGTAACTAGGCCAAACCTTGGGGGTGTTTTTGTAATTATCCCTATTTCTAATGCAATTTTTTTAACTTTGAAGCGAATGTTGTACCAAGTTGGTTGAGATCAACTGTTTTGGCCAACTATATCCGTAATAAAAATCATTTCTTCCCCTAAAAGAAAGTAGCATTTGACTACCGTACTTATCAGTTGGATGATCCACAAAATTAGTGGCATGTTACCACATGCATGTGCACACTTGGGGCTACTTTATTTATTTCTCTTTTTAAAAAACCCAAAAGCTCGTTAAGTATCGAATCTTTTTAATTCTTGATAGACTTATATTTTTATATTATTAACTATATCAAAACTTCAGAGAAGTGGTCTTATATGAGAAATATCATTTATAGACAATTCATGAGAATTGAATTAGAACATGTATTTAAATGAAAATACATATAGTTTGATAAGACAAAATTTATTAAACATAGCACAAGGGGTGCTCGCCCACTACAAATTGATCTCAAGTAGAAATCTCTTCACAAAGCAACGTGGGATGATAAATCTCACACCATTCCTTCACACCTAATTCTGCTAATGAAACCCAAAATTATAAATTTCTTTTGGTCTATAAATCCAAGCCTATATAAAATACTGATGAGTTTCTGGAAGTTTTGCTCGAATCCAATTGCACATATTTATTTTAATTCTGCTAATGTTGGACTGGTCCATTCTGAATGTGTATATATATATACAGTGACGAGGCTATGTAGGGCCAAGGGAGGCACTGGACCCCCCTCAAATTTTGAGAAAAAGTAGGGGTATTTTGGTCCTTTCACTTTTTCATCTTAAAAAAAATAAAAAAATAGGAAAACAAAAGTCTTCCATTATCTTTCATTTTTCTTTCTTGTTTTTGTATGTGGATCTTGTAAAATATGAGTCTTGGCCATTTTTTTCCCATTCTTAAAATTTTGTACAGTTTTTATGCTCCGCAATAAAATTTAATTTTAATTTTTGCATTATTCTCTTGTATCTCTATTTGTCTCTTTTGGTGTATTGATGTAATTCTATTTTGTTATTTATTTTTGAATATTAAGAAGCGATTGAATTAATACAATGACTTAATCAAAATTGTTATTTATTAATTTACGCTTTATTTTTAAATTCGGTGTATTGCTTTTTATTTTTATATGTGGTAATGGACAAATTGACCACTTATGATTTGTAAAAATGAAAAATAGTCAAATTTTTCACTGACACGGTCATACTCGTCTTGTATTTTCTGATGAGGTACTTGGTCATATTTCAAAAAATTGATGGACGTGTCCCTAGAAATGAAAAAAAAAACACAAAGTGGACATTTGAATTTAAAAATAACTAAAAACATGGTTAAAACTATTTTTACTATGGAGAAGTGGCCAAAAATTCGACGAACTTTTTTCTATTAATTTTAGTTGGGTCCCCTACCGCAAATTCACGGCAAGTCATTGTATATATATATATATATATATATATATATATATATATTAAAAAATACAATTAAATTAGGCGAGCTTCAATTTGAACTGAAAAATAATTTACTATCTGTATAGATTAACAGCCATACAAAGAGGAACTATAAGAACTTCGTCTTTTAGTGTCGAATTTTAAAGTCTCAAATTTTACCGCCCACATAAGACCTCATCGATCATTTGTAACTACTATTAACAAATTAAATAGTGAAATTCTAGTTGATCTTTAATTGTACGAACGAACATTAGACGACTTGAATAATGCATTATTAGAGTTTGATTCATAATCGAGCTTTACTAAAAAAAAATAGTTTCATTCATAAGCGAGTTAAATATCATGCAGACCTTGGTTTTTATATTATTGAATGTGGCGGGCTTGAAATACGAGATTTATAAGTCAAAGATGAACCAAATTCAACAATTTCATAATTAATTTGCAATATTTTGTCGTTTTTCCCGGATGAGATCTTTATTCCAAAACCGTGTTTCATCTCCTATTCCAACTCGTGTGAATGATTGACACGTGTATTACACTTACCATTTTAGAACCCTTCAATTTCTCGCTTGATTTATGCTTGAAAATTACGATGGAATGTAATACACGTGTCAATCATCCACATGGTTGGAATAGGAGATGAAACACGATTTTGGAATAGAAGATCCCATCCGTTTTTTCCTCGCATATAATTATAAGTTTAATTATATCCAAACTTAAAAAAGTTCATCAAACAATAAGAAAAGTATCAAACTAGATTTATAACGAATAATGATACAACCATAGGCGAAGCCACCTTAGGACGAGTGCAGTGGGCGGACCACACTCGATCTCGGAGTGACCATGTTAAATTTGAGTTGGACCGCATTGGAAATTCAACCGAAGATTTAGTTCATATAAAAAAGTTGAGTTAAATTTAAAAAGCAAATAAACCTTACTTGTCTTAGTTCAAAATATTAAGAATTACTTGATTCAATTAGTGGATAAATGATTGACATGTTGTTATGTACATAAATATATGTTCCAAGCTTGATAATGAACAGTTTTTTGGAAGTATTTTTCAAATGAAATTTTGTATATAAATCTATTCCAAATAATAATAGTTGTTTAATGGTTATTTTAGAATATGTTTTTGAATAAGTTACTTATCCAAAAAGTTCATTCTAGTGAAACCATAATAGTAATATTTTTTTTGCAAAAATAATTGAAGATTATGAAAAACCCGCAAAGAATTGTTGTAAGGTACCACCTTCATATTTGTCTCATTTTTCTATTTTTTTTTTTCAAATATCGTTTGATATTCAACCCCAAAATGAAAAATTACGCACCTTGGCCGGAAATCCCGCTACGCCCATATATACAACTCTAATTAAGATTGTCGTGATTTTATTATAATGTTGTACACAAAACAAGAGATCTAAAAATGAATATAATTACATACAATAAATGTGCACCGAGTTAACATGTATAACACCGTCTCTTAAGATTTGGTGCATTTTATGATTATTAGCAAGCAAAAGAAAAAATGGCACAAGTAACATGCTCAGAAGGCAAAAAGGTTGACACAAATTTAATTAATTATTAGCAAATCAAACGCAACAAACACGGCGCCGTTTCCGCATCAACATTTAATGTATACTTTTCTTGTGAATTTTCAACTTTCCCAAATCAACGCCTCAAACAATGCTAAATCCTTGTGATCTTTTCCAAAAACAAAAAAAAAAAAATTTGCCTATAAATATTCACTTGCAGTCTTACTCATACATACCAACTTATATATCTCTCTAATTCATTCATATTACTTGAGAAGAATTTATTGTGTTTCTTTGATCATTAGAAAGAGATGGGTTCCCGTCCGTACAGTCTTTTGCTGGTTTTGTCAGTGCTTTTCTTGGTGACTTTGTCTAATGTTGCTGAGGTAAGTTATGTATGAGAAATTTTGATTTGAATAACGAGTGGTTAAAAAAAAGTAGTATATGATTAAGGGATAGTTACAAAAATAATCCTTTAGGTTTGACCTAATTACAAAAAATTCAGCTATCTTTTAAAATTACAAAAAACACATTGAGGTTTGATTCAGTGTTACAATTAAAAGGTTAATTGTAATATTTTTATATATATGATGGGAATTTTGAAATATGTCTTTTGCTTATAAAGCATGTAAAAGGTAAAATGTTAGAAACGTAAAATATCAGGGGTACTTTTTGTAAATTTAAAACTTAGTTGATTTTTTTTTGAAATTAGGTCCAATCGTAATGGTACTTTTTATAAATAACCCTATGATTAATGGAGTTTGGTGAATAAAGTAGAATTTTGGAGTTTGGTGGTTGTTTTTTCTTGCATTGTCTATAATATATTGTTTATGGTCTAAATTAGGTTTTTGTTTTTTTTTTCTGCCTTTTTTACAGGGATACAATCACCTTCGTCCTCGAGGTATATAAACAAATCTGACCCTAATATATTTCTTCTTAATTTTGTAAAGATATAGGCATTAAAATATGAAAGTCTTATGTACGATATTATTCATGCTACACCAGATGTACACCTGCTACATCTAGTGTATATCATTATGGATGAAGAATAATTGTTTCATTACATATGTATGATGGATGCACACCAAATTTATTTTTACTATATGTGGCATCTACATGACTGCCTTGCACATGCATGTCCTAACAATTGTTCAAGGTAATTGAACTTGAATGCTACTTTTTTCATCTTCCACTTTTTCTAATTGAACTTGTATTCGATTGCACTCGTCTATAAGATCAATGAAGCTTATATAATCAACAACGCATATATATTTCAGGCACGTGTCATGATTGAAAATACAATAGGGAATATAAAAACTGGTAATTACAAAACTACTCATGAGGTTTAGCCTAATTAACAAAAAGCCCAATTTAACTTTCAAAATTAGAGACACCCCTTGACATATGTGTCTTTTCTAACAAATTGCAACCTTAATAAGGGGATATTTGTTTCTTTTCATTTTCGTTTACTTTATTTAAAATTCAAAGATTGAAATAATAGTAATTGGATATATATTGTTTAACAGATTGCCAGCCTCGTTGCACCTACCGGTGCTCGGCGACTTCACACAAGAAGCCATGCATGTTTTTCTGCTTGAAGTGCTGCGCCAAGTGCCTTTGTGTTCCTGCGGGCACATACGGCAACAAACAAACATGCCCTTGCTACAATAACTGGAAGACACAAGAAGGCCGCCCTAAATGCCCTTGAACTAAAAATAACCTTCTCTTATTTTCATCATTAATAATCCAACTTTAATCATTTGTGGAAATCCTTGTCTTGCAGTTTGACCCTTTTTGAAGTCTTCTGTTTTTCATTTTTAGATCAAGTTGCTGGCAAGGATCAAATGTATTTGACGGAATTCCTAATTAATTTTGTCTTTCACCAATAAGAAAAAAAAAAAAAAATTCCAGTTTTTAAGGTAAAATATTTGTAGTATCGAAGTATGACACAATTGACGGCCACATGCCACTTGTTTTTTCTGAAACTATAAAATTAATGAACGTCGATTTTCAGTTGAGTTTGATAAATGATAATAAGCACAATATAAAATAGTTCAGATGAGGATATTTTTTTTTTTTTTTTTTTTTTTTTTGAGGAAAGTTCAGTTGAGTTTGATAAATGATAATAAGCACAATATAAAATAGTAGATGTAATCGGATCTGCATTCATAAACAAGAAAGTAATGGGTCATTCACTTTGATAGAATATGTTGCCCGATTAATCAATATATTAATACAAAAATCCTCGATGTGCGGATTCGAGCGGTGTTGTAAGTTAATGTTGTAACACTAAAGCATATAACAATCTCACACACAAAAAAAGAGAAAATAACACCAGGATTTAACGCCCTTAGATTCCTCAATCTTAATACACGAGGCCACGCCCAGAGAAGAAACAATCCAACATTAGAAAAGCAAAGTTTATTACAAATACGACCGATTTACGAATAACATAAAGATCCCCTTTATCAATTCACCAACACTTGTATAAAACTAATCCATTAACCTAATCTTCCACAATCTCAACCTTAATTGTTGGAATCCTCCAACTTCAAATTCCTTGAACGGTTGAGTCGATCCATACCGTAGATCTTCACCTTCTTCTCCCGAAGAATAACAAAAGCGACACAAATAATTTTCTTGAAGAAGAATTATAAGCTCAATGTATTTTATGTATCTTCTTCAAGGTGTTGTCCTCTCCTTTTATACTTGAACAAAACCGATCCTTAATGGCCGGAATCAAGTGATTTGCTTGATTTCACCGGAGGTTACAAACTAAAAAGGAAAACAACAAAAACATAAGGAAAGAGATTAAATGGCAATAATATGGGCTGAATAAATCTAGATAAGACATCCAAGATTATCAAAGAAACTAAATAGAATAATTGCCATAAACCGAAAAAGAGAATCGACATAAAATCCGCCCGCATTCGTGCGGCATGTTGCATCCTGAGTTTCAACGCCGATTTTGCAGATGCGAGAAAGACCAAATTTGTCAATAATGATAACATTAACAATCTCCCCCTTTGGCACTTTTGGTCAAAACAAATCATGCAGAAAAAAATCATAAGTGAAGCAACAATTTTGATTTAAATCCCGCAAATGTTAAGACAATCAAAACAACAAGCATTTATCCAATAGCATACATATCCAATCAGTTTATCCAAAATTAAGCAAGTTTTATCATCAAACTACAAAGCAAGATAAACATAGAATGCTATAGACTTAGTCATCCTTTGACTCCCTCTTGAGTCACCACATCATCTTCCTCATCATCATATTCAAACTCCCCTTAGAAGTTTTGCATCCCCTTCTTTCTCTTCATCACAATTTTCGGACTCATTCTTAAATGGGTCTCACATCACATGACCCAAGATGCTCACCACAACACTGACTCGGTTTGCTCCCCTTACTCGGGTCTCACCTTACTTGAGTCTTTTCTCTCCCCTTTTTGACCAAAAAAAAATAAAGCCAACCAAACTTTGGCTACTTTTTGGTCAAAACAATCTTCTTCAAGAATATGTATACTTCCAACTCGAGAGATAAAAATGGCTACTATGGTAGTTTCCAAGAAAAACTTCTAACCGCAAATTTGAAATTCAAATATTTTGGGGACAATTCCATAAATCGGGAGTGCATTAAATCTAAAAATAAACACAGATGAATATAATACCTTTTTTATTAGAGACAAGTTTAAGAAATAAATCATTTCAAGAATAATACACCACATCAAATCAAGAAAGAAGATATTTCCATAAGCCCAAAAAATGATCCTGAGGGATGTCTAGAATGATGATTTTATTACTAACAGAATAAAAAGGCCTCAGGCGTTTTGGTGTTGTAACCCATTTTGTACCACTTTTTTCAAGAACATTTCCACAAAAGTCAAATGATCAAAATCCTTTTCCCATTTAACAATTTTTAGTGGAAGAAAAAATCAAGAGAACATTTAGCTAATCGGTAGCTTTCGCTCCAAAACATGGGTAACTCTTTCTCGAAGATCATTACATGATTCAAGCATATTACGAACATAGAATAGTTCATAATTGAATAGCTTTCATACACAATATATAGGCAGCTTTTTCCATCGAAGGCCCAAACTAAAACATCTTTCATATGGGAAAAATCATTATGTTTGCAAATTGATCCACAATTGTTTTTAGGCAAAGGTTACATCAAAAGAGTACTCAATTGAGTCACAACAATAAAACAGAGATAAGACAATGAAATGATATTAAAAATGCACAATGATTAATGCAAAAGAATAAGATCAACAGGAGGTTGCAACACATCAAGAAAGAGAAGAGATGATGCATAAGCTCGAGAGTCTGACACCCGGAGATTGTTACAGAAGAGTGTTTAAAAAAGCGCTAGAAGCGCTAGTCGTGCGGTAGACTAGGGCCTAGCGCCTAGGTGGAGCCTCGCGGGGTTAGGCGGGACTGGCGGGGTTAAAGTGAGCTGTCGAAAAATAATTGTAGGCGGACAAAAGGGGCCTAACGCCAAAGGCGGGGAATAATCGGGGCTAAGAGGGGATTTTTAGAACAAAGTGGACTTACAGGTAATTAAACTTTTGAAAGTCTAGGGCTTTGGTGAAAATATCAGCAATTTGATTCTCAGTGGTGACAAAATCAATGGTAACATTTTTATTCTCAACCAAGTCTCTAATAAAATGGTGTCAAATATCGATGTGTTTTATTCTGGAGTGATGCACTGGGTTTTAGAAATATTTATGGCACTAGAATTATCACAATAAGCGTGAAGGACTTTTTCTTCAACCCCATAATCACCAAAATTTGTCTCGTCCCACAACATTTGAGAACAAAAAGCTCCCAAGGGCTATATATTCGACTAACAGTGATTGGGATACGCAACTTTGTTTCTTACTGTACCATGAAATATTGTTACTTGTAAGTCCAAGCGGCTACGATAATCTAGAGGGGGTGAATAGATTATCTCCATCTTTTCAATTTTGCCCTCTTTTTCAACCGAAAGCTCAAAGACAATAATAAAGGTGCGGAATGTAAACAACACACGCGATTTAAAGAGGTTCAACCCACCTAGGCCTAATCCTCTACCACCCCAAAGATATCCGGGATGGATTTCAAAGAAAAAGAATTTTATTAATTACCAAAATTAATACAAATTCAACTTACAACACCTTGAAGAGCACCACACTCTTCTTCAACAACACCTTTGGAGATTACCACAATCTCCCTTTGAAGATCACCACAATCTTCCTTCAACGACACCTTGTGAAGATTACCACAATCTTCAACCTTGAAGAATACCAAATTCTTCAACACCTCAATAAGAAGATCACCACAATCTTCTTGCACCTATCACCTAGATCATCCAAGTGTGTTCTTACCACAAGAACACTCACAAGGATATCTTGTGTTGAATGATAACCAAAAATCAAGATTACAACTCAATAATGAATAATACAATTTGAGTGCAAAGTGTAATCAAGAATAGCCTAGACCTCAAGGATGTGAAAGTGATAAGCTAGGCAAATTTACAACAAGAATAATAACAATGAAAGACCAAGTATTTGCTTGAAGTGTATCTTGTTGTGTTGTATCTCAATTGTTGTGTTGGTTGCTCCAAAACTTCCTCTATTTATAGGAGATGATTGATCAAGCATAGGCTCCTCTTGGGGATTGAAAATCTACAGAAAAATACAATTAAAATCAAGAATATAGCTGTTAGAAATCAATCCCACAATTTAAGGAAATGTGTCTACTGTCAAACGGTCATATTTTTGCTGTCAATGCACAGGGCGACCGGTCGCACAGAAATAAGAGATTTGAAGAACACTTTGGAAATTACAACAGGGCGACCGGTCGACATAGGCTTCGACCGGTCGACCCCTATTTCAACCGGTCCCCCTAACTCAAAAATGCAAGGTTTGAAGTTATGTTTCAACGCCAACTTGCAGGTACCGATCGATTACCATATCAAACAATCTCCCTTTTTGATGATTACAAACCAAAACAATTTTTTACACAAACTAAGAGAGCAATTTTAGAATGATTTTCCGGTAAAAACATTTGACCGTTTGGAAGCAACCAAAATTTCCAAAAATATTAAAGCAACCAAGTAGGGAGTAAATATATTCAATAATAAGCACAAGCTCCCTATCAACAAGATATCAAGAATAATGTAAAAGCAATTTTTCCATAAGCTAAAAGCATTAGCTTTTACAAATTGTTCAAGAGCTTATAAGCTCCCCCCTCACAAAACATCATTAAACAATTATATAAGTCCATCAAGCAAAAATTGACTAAAAACGAATCACAACTTATGGCTTTTATGAGCCATAGCTTATAGCTTTTATGACAAGCTTTTATTAGCTTCTTTGAGCTAATGAGCCAATATCCTGTTTCTCCCCTTGGAATCATCAAAAAGAATGTTAGGATAAAAAACATCATACAAATATATCAAAGTTCGCAAACGAGACGGTTTATCAACCATCGAGCAATTTATACTTAAAGTCCAAGGAAAATGGGAGAATTGTAACATAAGAGATCCATAAGCTCCTTAGTTAGCTAAAAACATGATTTCAAAAAGATTTTAAGACATTTTGAAGCAAGAGAATCATGTAGAAGTAGAAAGTTTCATTGCGACATTTCATCGAACACCTTGTGTGCGTGAAAAACAAAAGAGGTTGTATATAGTCTTTGTAAAAGTTTCAAGCCATAAAATTTTCATAACATCATCAATCAACCTCATTCCAAAGCTCAATAAGATCATATGCAACATATGCAACATTTGTTCATCAATTAAGAGGCTCAACAAAGAGATTCTCAAGGGTTCAACCCAATTGAGACAATATAAGCCAAAAAAAAAAGAATCAAGGCATTACAAATGCCAAAAATTAGAGCATCCATCAAGTGATACAAACAATACAAGTATGATATATCAAATGTCCCAACATATCCATCTAAGCATAATGATCAAGGCATTAAGAGAGGCACTTTTACCATCAAGTACTTCATACCAATTATCAAACCATGCCATATAAGAGTATTTTTACCATCAAATACTCCATCAAAATCATGATCATCCACAAGTCATTATCAACTTGCAATTTTAACCCTTTTAAGAAAACAAGCAAATATCATTAGTACAAAGGAGTTTTACAAAGGTTCATAAAATACAAAGCAACATTAATGAAAATGCTAGAAAGTAAAGGGGGTGGGGACATCATTCTCATCCGAGGAGAAGCAAGATCCGGAATAAGGTCCTTGATGAATTTCTTCAACTTCCGATAGACTTTTGCATTTTGGAGGTCTTTTGCTCCAAAGTCTCATACCTCGTCTCATGAAAAGCCCTCATCTCATCAAATTCGCTTGAGTATACCTCCTAGGCGGTTGAGCACCGGTATTACCCTCCCAGGATTACTCGGTTCGCCCTCTTCCGCCAATCTTGCGGCCTCGGCGTCATCAAAGAAGTCATTAGGATCGGGGGACTCTTGACCTCTTCCTCTAGCCATTTTAGTTGGTCGGATGTCCATATTTCTTAAGATCGTGACCATTTGGGAGATGTTATCAATGTCGGTCATTTTGAAATACCTCCGAGTTACACTCCGACGAAGGTAGTCCCGATTGAATAAGAAGTTTACAAATCCAATTTCCCATAACCAACTTCTTATTACCTTGAGTGATGGACTCAATTAGACATTGAATAAGTATGGCACCAAAGTTAAGTGGTTCCTCCTAGCAATCTTATAAGTTAAAAAGTAATCCATGTTGCTAGCATTTTTCCCGACTTACCACAAATGCAATATGCGACAATGACCGACAAAATACGATGCTCAAGAGTCATTGCCAACAAAGAATACTTTGGCCATACTCCCAAACGTCTTAACTTCTTTCATCGGCACTCCCAACATTTCATCATTCCAAGTCCCACAAGAGAAATAATCCCAACCACCTTCTCTAACATGTAAAAAGCCGGCAAATATCATTGGGAGTCCATCTAAAATGACGACCCTTATAAGCGAATTTACTATCGGCTTCCTATCAACATCATATTCCACCCACATATTGGCATAAAAGAGTTGGATAATATCATCATCATACAAAACATACGCATGTTCCCATAAATACATCAAACCTTGCTCCTCAAAAATCCTCTAATAAGAGGATACTCATTTGTAAATGAACTAAAATGACACATTTTAGTACGAGCAATAGATTTTCCTCCCATCCCGAATCCTCATAGTACCATTCCGCATACTTATTGATGAAATTAAGAACATTGTGGGAATTAGAGCTTGAGTAACAAAGGATTTTTACCTTTCGCCCAACGACAATTTTGGAGCGAAATTGTTCCGCGTAGTTCGGTAATTTGGGCCCGAGAGAGAATGGGATTTTGAACATCATCACCTTCTTGAGCCACGTTTCTTTGAGCGGCTCGAATATCCCCTTTGTTCGGCTTCTTCTGCCGATTTTTTTTCAAGAACCCTCTCCGCCTTCTACGCTTGGAGATGGGATTTCGACCGGTAGAATTTCTAGGAGGAGCCATACATGTAAGATTCTTGTGAAAATAAGAAGATTAGCAACAAGAATCGTGAAAATGATGAAGAATTGAAGATTATAGGAAAAAAGGGGAAATTCGCAGCTTATAGGGTTCAAGAAAATTTTTCGCGGCCTGCTTTCAAAATGAAGAATGAACGTTTATATCTATAAAATTAGCCTGGCGACCGGTCGAGGTAGGGCGACCGGTCGACGTCAGGAGACCGGTCGCCCCCGCGTCCGTCCCTGTAATTTTTCTTTTCCTGCAGTTTTCCAAAATTCGATTTTTCACCCCAAAAGTTTTAAAACTTTGCAAAAAGATAGTCTTGGATCAAGTCCAACAAATATGGGTTTCGGAAAACATATATTCGAGAAAATCGAGACTTAACAAGTAGTGCCCTTTTAAGAGAATATTTGCAAAATCATTTAGGGGCTCTTAAGGGGGTTAAAAATGAAATATCTTGAAAGATATGTGCATGAGCATAATATCAAGTTCTAAGAAAATACGAGTCAACATACCTCGATAGTTTAAGAAACTTGATGACGAAATGGCCAATGAATATGAGATACATATCCTACACAATTCTTAGACAAAGTTTGCACAAAAAAATACAAGTGTAGGCAAGTAATAGGAGATATCCAAAAGAGCTTATGCTATAAGATTTCATAAGAGATAATAGATCACATAGGTCTATTTAAATGCACAAGAGTTTTAGAAATAACATGCAAGGTCTTCTTTTTAAAAATTTTGAAACTCACAAATATATAAAAGACCTACATTAAAAATAAATACTTGAAGACTCATTTTGCAATTAAGACACAATTAAAAACATACATAGAATTAAAATAAAATGCATATATAAATGGGGAGATACATTTACCAATTACGCCTTTCCATGGGTTGTGTCTTTCCCATTGTTGATGATATCTTCCCATTGAGAAGTCACTTTGTTGATGATGACTTCTTTGATTACTCCATTACCAAGGTTTGTTACCTTCCCGTTGTTGATGGTCTCTTCTTCTTTGAGAGTCATCTTGTTGATGATGTCTTTGCCATTTCCAAGGATTATATTCTTCCCAATTTTGATTATATCCTCTTCTTGAAAATTGGCTTTTTTAGAAAATAGTTTCTCCTTCTTTGATCAAATGAAACGGTCATTTGATGTCTTCTTGGTGGTATGAATTTTCTTCGATCATTGTTTCACGGTACCTAATAAAACATTATTTTGTGGTACCCTCAAGTGTTTGGGTCCTTTAGGATTAGCTTTGAGACTTTTAGGTCTCCAATAATGATTAGAGCTATTTCTAGCCCGACAAGTATTAGCCGTATGACCCTTTTTACCGCAATAGAAGCATGTAATAATTCTAGGAGCATAATGACCAACATGCTTAGAGATTTGATTCTTATTCATATGATTGACAACATTAAACTTATGATTAAGTTCTAGTTTCAATTATCACAACAATCAACAATTTCACCGGTACTCAAGTTGGATTTAGATAAATTCTTTTTCATGCAATTAATATCCTCAACGAGTACTATTTTCTTTTTCAAGGTTTCTAACCTTGTCAAGTGTGGTGGTGTGAGCACATGATAGTGATTCATAGGAAGTAAATAAACTATCCTTATCATTTTTCAAACCATTGAATTCCTTTTTCAAATTTTTGTATTTAACAAGTAAGCTTTGGAATTCATTTTGAAGTTCATCATAATCATTTTGCAAATCCCTATAATCATTTTGAATAACAATGTCATAAGAAGTAGAGGGTTTAAGACATACCTTGTTTTCTTCTTCGATACCCATAAAACAATATTCAACTTCTTCGTAATGGAAGTTGTAAGAGGCTTGTTCCTTAGATTTGAACTTGTATCCCTTTGAGAAGTAGATGCTTTTGTTTGACTCCTTTTATTTGCAAATACTCCATAGATGGCTTCTAATTTTTGCCATACTTCATGTGCCGATCGAATACCTAAACATGATCAAATTCCAAAGTGGTAAGTGAACAATGTAAAATATTAAGAGCTTTACCATTTAAGGAGATGATTTTCTTCTTCAACATTGAGCTTTTTGAAGCCTTTTGAGGTGTGTGGTGTATCTTTCGTTTTAATGGATTCTCCATTAATGACGGTGTTCCAAATGCTCGAACCCGCAACCTTGTAAATAGCATTCCATTCTTTCTTTCCAAAAAATAAAATTTTTGGAATCAAACCGAGGTGGCTTCGGTGGTGGAGGTGCCGGAAAGTTGAGCTTCGTTAGAGTAGCGACGATCGTTTCTCTTCACTCGCGATGTGAAACGAGCTTGCCAAAGAGTTTGGCTCGATACCACTTGTAAGTCCAAGCGGCTACGATAATCTAGAGGGGGTGAATAGATTATCTCCATCTTTTCAATTTTGCCCTCTTTTTCGAACCGAAAGCTCAAAGACAATAATAAAGGTGCGGAATGTAAACAACACACGCCGATTTAAAGAGGTTCAACCCACCTAGGGCCTAATCCTCTACCACCCCAAAGATATCCGGGATGGATTTCAAAAAAAAAGAATTTTACTAATTACCAAAATTAATACAAATTCAACTTACAACACCTTGAAGAGCACCACACTCTTCTTCAACAACACCTTTTGGAGATTACCACAATCTCCCTTTGAAGATCACCACAATCTTCCTTCAACGACACCTTGTGGAGATTACCACAATCTTCAACCTTGAAGAATACCAAATTCTTCAACACCTCAATAAGAAGATCACCACAATCTTCTTGCACCTATCACCTAGATCATCCAAGTGTGTTCTTACCACAAGAACACTCACAAGGATATCTTGTGTTGAATGATAACCAAAATCAAGACTACAACTCAATAATGAATAATACAATTTGAGTGCAAAGTGTAATCAAGAATAGCTTAGACCTCAAGGATGTGAAAGTGATAAGCTGGCAAATTTACAACAAGAATAATAACAATGAAAGACCAAGTATTTGCTTGAAGTGTATCTTGTTGTGTTGTATCTCAATTGTTGTGTTGGTTGCTCCAAAACTTCCTCTATTTATAGGAGATGATTGATCAAGCATAGGCTCCTCTTGGGGATTGAAAATCTACAGAAAAATACAATTAAAATCAAGAATATAGTCATAGAAATCAATCCCACAATTTAAGGAAATGTGTCTCACGTCAAACGGTCATATTTTTGTCATTAATGCACGCACAGGCATGCACTTGGTCGCATGCGAAATAAGAGATTTGAAGAACACTTTGGAAATTACAACAGGCGACCGGTCGACATAGGCTTCGACCGGCCGACCCTGTTCAACCGGTCCCCTAACTAAAAATGCAAGGTTTGAAGTTCTGTTTCAACGCCAACTTGCGTGTGCCGGTGACCGACTTTCGAATGGCCGACCGTCGGCGTCCGACGCCCAGTCGGTCGACCGACTTCGCTTTTTCCTTCCGTCTCATTTTTTGTTTCAAAATCATCTTCAGCACGGTTGCCCTATATAGAGCGACCGGCCGACCACGAGACAAATGTTGTCCAATTTTTGTCCAAAATAAAACTCAAGAAATACTCCGAAAATTTAGTAAAAACATTTTAAACCAATTGGGAGTATTTAGACAACAATTAGAAATCTTGTTATAGGAGTAAAACCCATTGACATAAAATCATTAAAAGTGTTGTCCATTATTATCAAAAATAAACTTGAGGAAATACTCCGAAAATATTAAAACCATTTTAAATCATTTAGGAGTATTTGGACAACCTTTAAAAACATTGTTTTGGTGACAAAATAAAATCATCAAAATTAAGATAAAAACATGTATCAAACAATTACACAAGGTAGACACATCCTCCAGAGTGCTCTTTAGATCATTGGCATTACTCCTCGTCAAATCAACATCACTAAACCCACTGTTAGTGTTAGCATTAGATAAATAGAATATACTAGGTTTAGTAGTCTCATTCACATATCTAATGATTCTCATATTCAATTTAGGGATTCCAACTACACTCTTATTTTGATCAGTTATGCATGCCACGAAAATTTAAGTGACCCATTTTCCGATGCCATATTTCGATTCACTCGTAGTAGTGTTATGACACTCGGTGTTGTAACACCGAGTTGTTCCTTCAATAAATAACTTGATTAGCGAGGACCTATTCCCTTCAGGATACAATTGTCATAAGTATCAAAGACATTACAAACATTCTTATCAAATTTGAAACATAAATCATCATCACACAATTGGCTAATGCTAATAAGATTAGCTTTCAAGCCTTCAACATACAAAAAAATTTAAATGGGGAAGTCCTACGACATTTAACGTTCCTTTTCCCAAAACCTTTCCTTTAGCACCATCACCAAAAGTGACTAACCCATTTTTATGTTTTTCAAAATCAGTGAGTTTTTCAATTCTCCAGTCATATAACGAGAACACCCACTATCAAAATACCATGATTCAAATACACCAATTTTAAAGAAGTGTGCACAACATAACAAGAAAAACTCATTTTTCCTAACCCAAATTTCTTGGGTTTGTTGGATAAATCAATTTTAAAACGAGGAGTTTTCTTTGATGATGTTTGAATATATGAGATTGCACTCGCTTGCCTACAATGTTTCTAAAGACGATAACACTTAGGTCTTATATAGCTAGGACGATTGCAATAGTGACAAATAGGAACAAATCCATTTCTTTTTCCAACATGATTAGATGAAGTTCCTTCTTTAACAAAAGTACTTTTTGAGTGTTTATCCTTTTCAAGAAAGTTTTTGTTAGAAGAAATACCAAATCTAATACCTTCGCGATCTTGATGGATCTTTGCTTGAGATAGAAATTCATCCAACCTCCCTTACCGGTGTTTAGTTTTTTGATAGACACCATCATCTCACGTAGATCTTTCTTCACCTCAAGTTAATCTTCCTCCTTTCTCTTGCTATCCTTTCAAGTTTTATGACTTCACCTTCGAGTGAGTCTCTTTCAAATAAAAAGACAAACTACTTTCTTTTCTCGGGTTTTCATTTGTCTTTAAGACAACCAAGCATTTTTCGTACATCTTTTGGTAAACTCTCCATAGTTCTTCATTCCTTGATTCTTCATCAACTTCAGAGTCATCCTTAGAGTATTCATCACATGAGTTGTTTTCTCTCTGCAGAATCACGAGTTTAGACATCTTTCAACAAAAGGAAAGTTAGTGACATACCCGCTTTAGTGTGTAACACTGCAGTAGCACTGCGGTGCGTTTGATTACAACCAACCTCTTTTGTCAATGGAGGTGAATGCAACATGATTGCTCATTCAACCTGGATGTGTCCAAAGCCACCACATTCGCTGCATTGAATCCTTTTGCTTTTAATTGAGGATTTGCTTCTTCTGTTCTTTTGCTCCGTAGATTTTTCAAAACTGTCAATGAGTTGAGGGCGTGAAACCAAACTTTCTTCATAAACACAAGACATGTTAGCAACAATATAAAACATGATCTCACTCATAAGAATTAGTGTTAGGCTCTTGATG
The DNA here is from genome assembly GCA_016081115.2 of Rehmannia glutinosa. Lineage (NCBI taxonomy): Eukaryota > Viridiplantae > Streptophyta > Magnoliopsida > Lamiales > Orobanchaceae > Rehmannia > Rehmannia glutinosa. Next base: position 40,457,454 of record CM071930.1, read on the forward strand.
CCAATTGATAGAAGATGTTGCCCTATTAATCATTATATTAATGCAAAAACTCGGATATACTGGATTCGAAAGCAAAGGTTCTAAGTTAATGTTGTAACACAAAAGCATAAGACACACTCACACAACGGAAATGAAAATAACACCAGGATTTTTAACGTTCTTAGATTCCTCAATCTTAATGCACGAGGCCACGCCCGAGAATAAACAATCTAATTTTAGAAAAGCAAAGCTTATTATACAACCGATTTCACGAATAGCATAAAAACCCCATCTTTATCAATTCACCAACACTCGTATAAAACTAATCCCTTGATCGAATCTTCCACAATCTCAACCTTGTTGGAATCCCTCCAACTTCAAATCCTTTGAACAAATTGAGTCGATCCACACCATAGATCTTCACCTTTTTCTCTCGAAGAATAACAAAAGTGACACAAATAATTTTCTTGAAGAAGAATTATAAGCTCAATGTATTTTATGTGTATCTTCTTCAAGGTCTTGTCTCTCCTCTGTTATCTCAATAAAACCGATCCTTCATGGCTGGAATCAAGTGATTTGTTGATTTCAAATGGAGGTTACAAACTAAAAAGGAAAACAAAAAATAAATCCTTTCCTATGGGTGATAACAAATACATAAGGAAAGAGATTAAATGGCATAATATGGGCTGAATAAATCTAGATAAGGCATCCAAGATTATCAGCAAACTACTCAAAATAGAACAATTGCCACAAACTGTAAAAACAGAGAATCGGCATAAAATCCGCCGATTCTCAGTAGGCGATGTTGCATCCTGCAGTTTCAACACCGATTTTGCACCGTGCGGAAAGACCAAATTTGCCAATAACGATAACATTAACACACTTTATTGTCCCTTTAAAAGGCCCAACTATCTTTTTCTTTAAACTATTGAGAAAATTACACAAAATACCCTTTATTTTAAAAAATAACAAAAATACGCCCCCACGACAAATATACCCCACCCGATCATTACACATGACAAATATACCCACTGGTCCTTACCTCTTCGCTTTTTAACCACCTTCATTACTTTCTTTACGTTCAAAGCTAGGTAACTTTTTTGTGCACATTATTACTCAATCTCACATATCGGATTTGTGCCCATTTTTTTGCGATTCCTAGAGTTGATCGTGGCCACGTTCCTTACCCTTTTTTTCGCTTTCAATCCTTCGAGGTCCATCACATTCTCTCGTAGGTGTAACTTGTTTGAAACCTCTCGGTTTTGGTAGTAGTTTTAATGGCTCCTAAAACTTTCCTCATAAAAGGATATTGAGAAGTTCTTCAAATTGGAAGCAATAGAGTCTTGAAAAAGAGGAAAATTCGAGGAAGGGTTTTGCTTGGTTCAATGGCTTCAAAGAAGAGAAAATCGAAAAAGATTATTGAGGAAACAATAGCTTTGAGATGTTAAATCGCCATGCAAAATCAGAATTAAAGGTTGGTGTTAAAGCCACAGAAAGAAAGAAGGTTTCTTTTGAAGAAACGGATGTTGCCGAGGTATGAGTTTTGTGTATTCTTTGTTATTGTTATTTTTGATTTGTAGTTTTTTGTTTGTTTCTATATTGTTTCTTATTTGTTTCTCGTTATGTTTCATTTGTTTTTTTATGTATTTTAGTTGAAGTAGTTGTTGATTTTATGTTTCTTTTGTTTTTCTCGTTTTGTTTCATTGTTGTTTCTAGGGTTTCAAGTATGTTCTTGACCACCGTTGATTTGCTTTCTCGCCGAGCTTTCTCGAGTAAATCTCGCTTCACCTTTGATGTTATTAACAATATAAAGAAAATTTTAACTGATACCCAACTAGAGGCATTCAAGAATAAATGTTTTGGATATTTCTTGGACATGAAAGAGGTTGATTTCCAGAATCAGCTTGTCCATTCGTTGTTGAAACATCAAGTTGTCCACTCAAGAAGGACGAAATTGTTGTGTCTGTGGGTGGAAAGTTATTGAGGTTTCGGTGGGGAGTTTACTATTGTAACCGGTCTTAATTGTGTTGGTGATAGGCCTTCATTGTCGGGGGATGCTCGTAGCTCATTATATTTCAAAAGTATTTTGCTAGCAGAAGCAAGTTCAATAGGTAGTCCATTGAGGAATGTTTTTTAATGCGTGTTTGGGGTGATGAGGATCTATTGATGATATATTGAACAGTGCAAGTCAAGCTGCACTGGGGAAGGTGTGTTTAAATTATAGTTTATGTTATTTTGTTGTTTTTGAATTCTGTTTGTTCTTTGTTATTTTATTCCTTGTTGTTTTTTTCAGGGTGCTTTGAAAAGCCCAGTTGGTGTCTCCTCCAATATGTCTCCTTCTATGAAGAGGGTTTCGAAACCGTCCATTGCGGTGAGAACTCTTTCACCACTAATTTTGAGTCTTCCGGTGATGCTGTAGCCAAAAGTGCTGAACCTGCGGACATGGTGGAGATTGGATTCATTGTTCCAAGATTTCCTTTAGTGTGCTGAATGTGCAGTCCATTTGAATTAGTATTCGTGTTATCTCAAAGTTGGTATACTCTCTATTTTCTTCCCATTGTCCATTATGGTATACGACAGCTGGGATTTTCTCCATGCAACTGTGGAATTCAATGAAAAGTTGTCTAAGTGAAACATATAATTAAGAAACATAAAAGAAACACATATGAAACAATGCTTCATGTACGACAAGAAGCAATGTGCTGTATTAGGCAAAGCATTGCAAATGGAAACAATTGTGAAACAAAAAGAAACATGTGAAACAATTACGTAATGTATTGCATTCAGATTTTTAGATTCACACGATTTATTTGTAGATAATCACGAGAATCAATTTTTGTAGAATTTTGATCATAATTCAAAAAAATAAGCATTTTTTAAGCTCAAAACTCGCCGGTTTTGGATTCTCATGCAAAATTCCTGTTCAATTCAATGTCAATTTCATCCAATATATATTGAATTCTAAATTTCTATCTCAGAAAATCATTTAAACCGGTCGAAACAAGGTTCTCTCGATTAAGATAAACAGATCGTAGTTGTTACATGGTTTGGTCTTCTTCTTCCTCTTGATATTGAGTTTGAATTGTTATCTCGAAAGCGATCCGAAGATTTCTATCAATTTTTTCCCGCTATCTCTCGTTTCTTCGTTGTTTGTTATTTGTTGGGATGGGAGAATTCTATTGTGATCGAGATCCTGCGCCGTGATTTTTGGAGGAGGAATGATTTTATACGCTGCAGAGAGTATATTTGTCCAAATTTAACCGGTGTTGGCATATTTGGGAACGAACAGATACAAGTATGATTGTGCAGGGGATTGGGCTTGAAAAGTTGGGAATTCATGTCCTTTTCCCTAAACTTTTCGCACATTCCATTCCCCGAGCCGATATGCAACATTGGGCTTTGAAGAATATACCTAGGACCAAAGTTTTAAATTATTATAAAGGCCCACTCATTTGCCTTACTCGTCAAGGGTTCGCAAACTCTTACTGCAGAGGAGGGAGAGGGCATGGGGTGGGGATTCTCAAGAAGAAAGAAAAATAATCACCACCAAGAAAAAAAAAAAATATCAATAAAAGAGAAATTAAATTTAAATATGAAGAGGATAAGTGTTATGAGGTATGAAAAAAGGGGTACAAAATTTAGTTGGGCGGGGTTGTACAACATGTATTCCAGGAAAAATCTTAATTAATATGATATGTATTTCAACAAAACTTGTATATATAGTTAATATGAGCTAGCCATCCGTCAAGATTCGAGATCAAACAAACACACAAGATATTCAAAATACTGATTACTTAAGTTAGTTATGTTAGTTATGTCGGGTTTCACATAACAGATGCATTGTAAACATTTCAATCAATTCAATACAAACTTCTTTTCTTCTTCTTCTTCTTCAAGAATGTGTTCTCGCTTTATTTTTATGGCTTTCTACATGGTGTCAGTTGAGTAATTCATTCCGCTGGTTACTCGATCTGCAGACTTTTTCTCAGATCTTCTTCTATAATCAATATTGTTCTTAATTTCTTTTTGGTTTACATATTATTGATTATCTTCTCAAGCAAGATCTTTGGTAATATGTCTTCCCATTTAAATTTGGCTGATGATTTTTCATCTCCATACTTCCTTCATCCTTCGATAATCCAGGCGCCGCGTGATTGTTTATGAACCATTTAATGGCTTACAACTACACTTCATCGAGTGAGCGTTTTATCGCCCTAAATGTCAAGAACAAAATAGGTTTCATCGATCAATCCTCGCCAATGCCTCACCGTGATCAAATGTTCTTTTATCAATTGTTGCGAGAGCAAATAATCTTGTCTTGTCATGGATTCTTAACTCCATCTCTAAAGATATTCGAAAAGCTTACTTTATTTGAATTCCACCCAAGAAGTATGGGAGGAGCTCAAGATTCGTTATGTCCGTAATGATGGGCCAAGAGCCTTTCATCTCAACGTTTCTAAGTTCAATTTCTCAAGACGATTCCTATGTTACATCTTTCTACAACCAGTTCAAAGTGTTATGGGATGAATATGTCGGCTTTAGACCAATTCCTAAATGTAGTTGTGGGCGAGTGCCGCAATATCCCTTCTTTCATGGCTACAACACATCGATCGATTCTCGCAATTAAATTTTTAGTCGGCCTTCCCCAATCTTTTGTCCAAATTCGTAATGCCTATTGTTGGCATCTCCTTTACCCTATTTAGCAAAAGTATATTCACTTCTTCTCCAAGAAGAGACTCGAGAGGAATTTAAATGACAATCATGTTGCTCTTCCCATGAGAATATGGCTATGCTTGCCAAACAAAGTTTTAATTCTAAGTTGTTTCAATAAAGACAAAAAGAAGCCTAAATGTGCTCATTGTGGCTTTACAGGCCACACCATTGATAAATGTTTTGGATGATCGGTTATCCCCGGGTTGGAACGGTCCAAAAGGTCCTAGAAATATTAAAGATTCCACTACTAATGTTGTTACGGCTTCTCCTTGTCAAGATCATCATGTGGATAATCCTTTATTGTCTCAAGAAATGTTGCAACAATTTCTTACATTTGCTAAGAATCTCCAAACTCAAGCAAATTTTCTACGGAGCTCTCTCACTCACCGCTTACATCTCGTGGCAGTGTACATTTCATTCTAATTTTATATCTCGGTAGTTCACATTTCTCTCATAGGTGGATTCTCGACACTGTGCCACGATCATATGGTTTTTGATTCTTCTTTATATACTTCTTCTACACAAGATGTTTCAATTCCAATTCATTTACAAAATGTACATTCCACTCGTAGCCACTAAGATTGGTGATATTCAATTATCTCATCTTTTAATATTGAAATAGGTTTTATATGTTCCTTCTTTTACTTACAACTTAATTTCAAAGATCTAAATTAGTTCAAAAGTTAGAATATGTTCTACACTTCCTTTTTTCACAATGTATCTTGCAGATTTGAAAACAAAGAAGATGATTGGTTCTCACGATCAAAGAGGTGGTCTATATCATTTCATTTTCCTTCAGAAACATCTTCTCGCGCCAACTCTACTTTGGCATGCTAGATTGGGACATATATCTTCTAAAAGATTGTCTTTGTTATCGATTTAGTATATTCTCCTCAAAAAATTTCATTCTTGTGTTGTATGTCATATGGCAAAACAAAAGAAATTACCTTTTCATGATAGAACATCTCGATCCACATATTTTTTTGATCTTATTCATTGTGATTTGTGGGAACCTTTTTTACTATTTCTCATAATGGCTTCAAGTATTTCCTTACTATTGTTGATGATTATTCAAGATGTACTTGGGTTTATATGTTTAAAAATAAATTTGACACACACCATTCCATCGAAGTTTTTTACAATATGGCAACACTCGGTTCAATAAAAAAGTTAAAGTTTTGGAGGTCCGATAATGGTACCGAGTTTATTTTGCCTTTTTTATGCTTCTAAAGGTATATTACATCAAACTAGTTGTGTAGAGACTCCACAACATAATGAATTGGTTGAAAAAACATCAACATCTTCTTCAAGTAGCTAGAGCTTTGATGTTTCAATCACATGTTCCTTATCCTTTTCGGGATGATCGTATTCACGATCTTGTTGCTCATCTTATAAATAGAACTCCCACCCATTTGATAATCAAATTCCCTTTCAAAGAGTTTTTAATAAAATCCTCGCTTATAATCATCTTTGAGTGTTTGGATGCCTTGCATATGCTTCTTACTTTGACAAAACAAAGGCATAAATTTCACCAGAGCTTCTAAATGTGTATTTATCAAGTTATTCATTTGCTAACAAAGGTTATAAATTGTACAAATCTATCTACTAAGCAAACATTCATATCTAGGTATGTTAAGTTTTGTGAGAATGTATTTCATTTTCATTCTGATCAGCAGACTCAATTTTCTGATCAACAGAGTCAGTTTTCTGATCCTATGTTTCCTGATATGGATCCTATAGTTGTCACTCAGGTGCTTGACACCATTGTGAATAATTCACTGATTAATATCTGGCTCTCACAATTAAGATAACTCGAGATCCAAGTTACACACAAATTTATTAGAAGGTCAGCCCGATATACAAGTGTTTTTATTATATTCAAGTTTATTACTAAGCTTTGCCTCCATCTTGACATAAGAATGCAGGTCCTTCTGCACAGTCAGCTATCTCAGGCAAACAATATGATATTTCCAGTTTCTTGTCTACTGCTCAGCTTGCTGATAAACATAGAGCATTTACAGTTGCTATATCTCAAATTTCTAAACCAAAGACATACATGCAAGCTAGTAAACATCCTGAATGGAGAGAAGCCATGCAAAAAGAGATTGATGCTCTAGAAAATAACAATACATGGACTTTGGTTTCTCTACCATCAAATAAGCATTACAT